>JAODAL010005764.1:0-140091 GCA_025379985.1 Phyllomedusa bahiana | reverse complement strand
ACTAAATTTTTAAAACGGAATTTCTTACACCACATTTGTTTTGTGCAAAAAAAACCGTTTTTAACCAAAACATAACATTACATGTTTTTTGATTTTTTGCGCACCCAGCACTGTTCATTACGCAGCATCTACTTAAACTTAAAACAGCAATCTTCGTATTCACCACAGGTAATTGAAAGTGCAAAAATACCGTTTATTTACAAAACATAACATGTTACGTGTTTTTTGACTTTTGCGCACCCAGCATGTTCATTGACGCAGCATCTACGTAAATCTTAAAACAGCAATTCTATATTCACCACAGGTGAATTGAAAGGTGCAAAAAATACCGATTAATAAATATCAAAACATAACAGTTACGTATTTTTTGACTTTTGCACACCCAGCACTGTTCATTGACGCAGCATCTACGTAAATCTTAAAACAGCAATTCTATATTCACCACAGGTGAATTGAAAGGTGCAAAAAATACCGTTTATTATATCAAAACATAACAGTTACGTTTTTTTTGACTTTTGCGCACCCAGCACTGTTCATTGACGCAGCATCTACGTAAATCTTAAAACAGCAATTCTATATTCACCACAGGTGAATTGAAAGGTGCAAAAAATACCGGTTATTATATCAAAACATAACACTAACGTGTTTATTGACTTTTGCCACCCAGCACTGTTCATTGACGCAGCATCTACGTAAATCTTAAAACAGCAATTCTATATTCACCACAGGTGAATTGAAAGGTGCAAAAAATACCGTTTATTATACCAAAACATAACAGTTACGTGTTTTTTGACTTTTGCACACCCAGCACTGTTCATTGACGCAGCATCTACGTAAATCTTAAAACAGCAATTCTATATTCACCACAGGTGAATTGAAAGGTGCAAAAAATACCGTTTATTATACCAAAACATAACAGATACGTGTTTTTTTGGACTTTTGCCCAGTCCAGATTGTTGATAGACACCTTGCAGTTAAATTTGAATCCAGCAATTTTGTTTTGATTAGAGGGATTTGAGAATAGCTGTGATTTGCCGTCTTTTAATAAGAGACTTTCCAAAACTATTCCATACCTTCTCAAATTTTTATATTTCTGAACATGGAGCGAAATGCAGGTGGTAAGCGAGCAAAGAGGGGGGTAGCACATGGAGGTAGAGGTACGAGAGAAGGTGCTCCTTCCATGCTGGCGACAACACGCATGCCAGCGGATCGTCAGTTGCAGGACCGTCAGGCCTGTCATTGCTGGGTGTGAATCTAAGTAACGAACATCGTCGCCAATCTGTCCTTCAGTGGTTAATGCAACCTGCATCTAGCAGTCCTTACCTCCTCGTCCTCGCAGTCACGTCCACAAATGTCGTCATCAGCATCATCAGCATCCGTCCAACATGAAGCAGCCCAAATGTCAACTCGTGTACCCACCACTGTGGATAATCCATTGTCTGAAGACCTCTTAGAATCAACAAAGAGGGAGGGGTCAGTAGGCATGTAAAAAGAGCAAGAGGATGAGTTAGTCTGCTCTGACGCCCAGTTACTGATGCCATCAGAGAGGTGAAGGAAGCCGGTCAATCGGCAAAAATCCGCGGCGGTCGGCAACGCCTTGCAGTGCCCCTTGCTTGTAGCCCCAGCTTCTGGATGCAGAAAGTCAGGACGACCAAGTCACCTGTGTTGAAGATGAATGATGATGACGACATTGCGGATCCATCCTGGTCTTTTCCGCAGAATTTGCTTGCGAGCGCTTCATCATGGACGAGGAGGAAGACATGGGTAGTGTCAATACGGGTCCCGCCACAAAAAGGGAGAGGGTGTCGCAGAAGTCCGCTGATATTATTCCGCCAGCCACGGTCAGCGCAAACCCCGCACCTCGCTTTATCGCCGTCAAAATGTGTCCATGACCTCTCAAGCCTTGGGCCTTCTTTGAGCAAGCCTCTGATTCACCCAGCGATGTCATATGCCGCCTTAGCCGTTAAAACGCATAAGTAGAGGCAAGAGAACCCTTAATGGTTAACCACCACCAACATGTCTAGTCACATGCAGAGAATGAATAGTTGAAATGAGAGGAACACTGTCCAAAAAAGGCCCAGACCGACGCCGGACCCTCAAACCACAATCACAGAACGACCCTCTGTCTCCGCCTCCTCCCCCTCCGCACCACCAAGCGTTCCTCAGCCTGCCCAAGTCTCGCAGAGTCATGATCAGGGATCAGCCTCCGCTTCAGCCTCCACCGTCCGCCCTAGTACACCAGCACCACCAAGAGACCCATCCTACGCCTCTCCTTCCGCCCAGTTTGACGACCCTGCACGCAGTACAGTGGCCAGTCTAGCAGCCAGCCTTCTGTCTTCCAGGTTTGGACAGAAGAAACACACTTTAACCCAAACCAGTCCAAAGCCAAAAGCCTGAATGTCGGCATTGCCAGCTTTGCCTTGGAAATGTTGCCTTTCCGTCTGGTGGGACCAGATGGGTCCGCCCACGTCAATGGCCCTCCGCCTGCCCTCCAATACCAAAATTGCCGAGCAGTCAGTTCTTTGCCAGAAAACCGTCCTTCCCTGGCCAGCCACGTGTCATCTAAAATTTCAATCGCGTTGTCTGCATCTGTGTCCGGAAAAGTCCATCTCACCACGACACATAGACTAGTTAAGCACCGGCCAAGCCGCTATATCTCTGTGACAGCTCACTGGTTGAACTGGTTTGATTCTCGGTGGTGTGGAACGTGGCTCTCAGGCTCTGGCGCAAATACCTCCTTTCAAACCCGCATGATGGTGCCAGGGTACTTTTCCCCCAAGGTCCTCTGAGCCCAAGAAACCAGTCCGTGTAGAAATTAATCTTCCTTGGAGACCGTCCCACACACAGGTCAGGAGCTGTGGATGGCTTCGCTGCAACGAGACCTAAGCGCTGCTGGGGACAAGAACCTTGTGCAAGGCAAGTGGTGTTCGATAACCGGCGAAAACCTGCTGGCCGCCCTTAAGATTCGGTAGGCTCGAGCACATCCCTTGCCTGGCACATGTCCATGAACCTTGTCGTCCAGAATTTTCTAAAGAGCACCCGGGTCAGGACTGATCCTGCTGAAGAAGGCTCGAGGTCTGAGTTCGCACTTCATGCTCCTCCGCCGTTCCGCACCCTGCTTCGTCCCGCCTGGTTCTGTAGAAAACAGCGTCAGCTCGGCCTCCCCGTCAACCGTCCATTGTCTTGACGTGGCAACACGCTGGAATTCCACCCTCCACATGCCTCCCGCGATTGTGGCAGCAGCGCAATGCCATTACGCAGTACGAAGTGACACAGTGTGCCTGACAACAGCGGTGCGGACCTCGGGTGTTGAACCACCGAGAGTGGAGGCAGTGAAGAGAGCTCTGCACCATCCCTTGCCAGTTTTAGAAAAAGCCACCAAAATGGACAGTGCGGAACAATGCCCTTGTCAGCATGAGCATTGTGGTGCACTTAGTTCTGGAACGATCGTTGAACACTCTGAAACAACAGGTCCCCGGGGGGGGGGGGGGGGGGGGGGGGGGGGGGGGGGGGGGGGGGGGGGGGGGGGGGTGGGGGCCAGCGAACGGAGGAGGAGACGGACACCGATGCTGATCGGGGACGACTGAGCCTTCTCTCACTTCAAATCCACAAGCTCGACAGATTCACAATTTCATCGGTCTTCATAGGCAGTGGTTCGATTCAGAGCTATTAGTGTAAAAAAAAAGAAAAAAAAAAAACAAGGGGCGGCATCAGCTCTCAGGGTGCATCATCATCAGCAAGTCAGGCGTGTTGAAGCTGTGGCTGAGGCAGCGGAGGAGGATGAGGAGGAGGAGAGGTATTCCTAGACAACCGATGTTACCGGACGTCCTGCCCATGGAAAGAGTTGGCGCGAATTGAAGGTGGAGGAGGAAGTTGAGGAAGATGCAGTTTGCTAGTGCCCTCGAACCCAAGGCTTTGGGAAATCAAGGCACCACTCTCACATGATTGCTTGTATCTCCATTTCCTACAACATGATCCTCGCATTAAAAGGCCATCAAAGATGAACACAGTTACTGGAGTCCACCCTCCTGGGATCCCGGTACAAAACAAACTCCAGCACTTTCCTTCCACCCACCAAATGAGAGTAAAATTCAGGAATGAGACCATTCGCTATTGATCACCATGGAGACATCTGTTGCGTCTGCTTCACGTTCCCCAATTGTCACGGTGGAACAACATCAGCGACGTGACAGCAGTAGAGTGACCCAAGTAGGCGATGCGATAAAAAAGCAGCAGGCAAGGTGGCGGAAGCCTAATGGGTACCTCCTGGCAATCTTTGTTTACCACCTCACCAACTGCATGCAATGCAAGGCACACATCCAACACACAAAGATCAGCTTAAGATCATGGGTGCACGACTATCTGCGACTCAACACCGATGTTTGCATGTGTTCCGGACCCCAATAGACTTCTGGTATCCAAAATGGACGAATGGCGCCCCCGAGCTGGCTCGTCACGCCATAGAGGAGTTGTCCTGCATAGCCGCCAGCGTCATATCTGAGCGGACCTTCAGCACAGCTGGAGGTGTCATTACAGACAATATCGCACCGGCTTTCCACAGATAATGTGGATCGTTTGACTTTCATCAAGATGAATCAGCATGGAGACTCTGAGATGGTTGTGGCCCCAGAATTGCCGAGGTCACCGATTAGTTGCCGTCTACCTTTCACATTCCTTTTCAGACAGATATGGTCGCTTGAAAACTTTTTTAAAATGAACATTTTTACTGCAATTTTTATTCTCTTTTCTCTTTTATTCTCTTTTGCGTGAGGAGACTGTAAAAGACAGCAATGTTGTCATGACAACACCGTATTTCCATTAACTCACTTTATCTTAAGAAGTTTTCGCATGTCAATGGTTTTGAGGTCATGTTGCTGAGAGATACAGCTATAATTATTGGTCCTTTGGAACAGAAATGTGGCTTCCTTAAGTGGCATTCTCCCTCACAATTTTTGAAAATAGTGGCTGAGAAGTCATATTATAATTTTTTTTTTTTTTGGTCAGTAGCTATGAGATACAGTCAAATAATCAATTGGTCCTTGGGACATAATGTGGCTTCTAAGTGGCATTTCTCCCTCACAATTTTTTAACAGTGGCTGAGAAGTCATATTTATAATTTTTTGGGGTCATGAGCTGTGAGATACAGCATAATCATGGTCCTTTGAACATAAATGTGGCTTCTAAGTGGCAGTTTCTTGCCTAACAATTTTTAAACAGTGGCTGAGAAGTTCATTTATAATTTTTTGGGTCATTCTTTCCTGCTTTGAAATGCAGCAATACTACAGGTCCTATTATTAAAAAATGTAGTTTCTAACAAGACATTTGTTCTTCACAATTGACCAAAGCAGTGGCACAAGTTTCATGTTTTTGAATTTTTGGGCATTTTGCTGTGACATGCAGCGATATAGATATATAACAGTCTTATTATAAAAAAAATTGTGTTTCTAACAGACATTTGTTTCTCACAATTTGTCAACAGTGGCTCAAGGGTGATGTGCCTGTCAGAAAACAGAAATAGGTAGGACACTGTTTAAAGGACACATATTTGCAAAATGACTTGTTTCTGCAAGATCTTTAACATAGCTAAAAAACCCTGTATTGAGACAACCCATAATACAATGAAAAAAAGAGAAACAAAGAACATGGTGGGATCATCCTATTTTTAAAAAGTGTTTTCTAGAATTAAACTACTAAAAAAACTTGCATGTACTGTAATAGCTGGTAAAAAAATTCCCCTCGAATTCGTACAAAGGGAGGTACAGGAAAAATGGAAACCCGATGTAGGGTTTTATTTCAGAGGACATGGAGTATGAGCACGGACAGAGAACAAAAGTACAAGAGACAATTCCTCCAGCACGTTTGAGTAAAAATGAAGAAAAAAAACCAAGCAAAAGGCACCTGGGTGTAACAGACTTTAACCACCAGTATTTACCAAGTGAAGCTCAATTGGTCTGCACTCCATACGGAAGGGCAAGCGCTACCCAGGTCTTGAACTGTGTACTGAGGAAGCTGGAGTTCTCACACTTTCCGCTTCTGCACTCTGCATCAAGCACACAGTTTTTGTTGCTGCTTCATATGGCATTTTTAAGCCTGCGAGTTAATAGAATGACGGACCCAGCCTGGCTCTCACCGCGACCCACTGTTAACTCCCTCCGCGCCCTGTGCCATGCTGTGGCACAGAGCAGTTTCTAGTCAGTGTCCAGTTCAACAAAAATGGTGGTTGAAAGACATCCTTTTTCCGGCCTTTGTAATCTGGTTCCTTGGGGGGGTCAGAACAGGTTTCAATGGTCTATCACTGTGCCCAGGAAAGGGACAGAATATGTCAGTTTCAACTAAAATGGTGGTTGAAAGACTCCTTTTTTCTGGCACTTTTTAACTGTGGGTCAGACTGTTTAATGGTCATTCTGCGGTACATGGACAGAATATAGTTAGTGTCTCCCCAGTTCAAACTAAAAATGAGGTTGAAAGACTCCTTTTTGCGGCACTTTTTAAATCTGGGTCAAGCAGTTTTTGGCTCCAACGCTGCGTCCAGACAGGGATAGTCAATGTCCAATTCAAGTAACATGATGGTTCAAATCATACTGCCGTTCTGGCAATTTTAATTTTGGGTTATGCAGGTTAAGGGTCAGGCTGTGGTACAATACATGGGATAGTGAATGTCTGTGACTTTTTTCTGGTGACTTTAATAACCTAAGTGTGTTTGGCCTAAGATGGTAGCACGTATCCATTTGACTGTTGTGGGATGTTAATTTCAGCTTCTCCAGCCTTGGTTTGGGTTTAATAAGAAGGAGTAGTTGCTCTCGTCATAACTTTAATGGTAATCGCTCAATTCGATGCTCACTATCGAAAAACCTTATCGATAGCGGCACGACTATCGACTATCGCACGATCTCGATAAGCCAACACAATCGCTTCAACACTACGCCATTACGATCGAACTCCAGCAAGGCAGAATCTATTTTTTCAAAGGTAGGTCTGCCAGAGCCTGTATGGTCAAAGTGAGCTTGTCCATTATATCTCAACTTACGACCAGGTACATAATAAAAAGTAATTTCTGAGAATTATCAAACTATATAAAATTAAATAATATACATTAAAAAAAATAAAATTAATATAACAATGTAGAATATCACAAAAAAAATCTCCTATTAAATGTATTTGCAATTATTAGAATCTAAAATTAATTTTAAATTAAATAACCCACTGACCTATATTTTTCTGAATTGTGATAAAAAAAAAATGTTCAGATTTGTTTTTTCTATATTAAATTAAGTACATTTTTATCAGATGGTGATCAGTGCTGAAACTTATTTTGCTGCTCTTACCCTTAATTCTACAAACAGCAAGAGCCAGCACAGCACAGGTCTTGCTGGGACCGTGGTTCACCAAGCAAGATCCAGTACCATAGTTTCTATCACTGACATGCTGTTCTAGTGACTTTTCTTTTATTTTCAGCCTATCTATAGCCTATACACATGCTTGTTGCATTACTTATGCGCCTAAGTTCTGTAAGGTGCCAAACACACAGGCGAGGCGCGTAGAACTTTAGACACCATTTATGAACGCACAAAAACCACTTTCATACATTCAGGTGCATTTTACACTAAAAACCAGACGCAAAATTTCACCATGCCCCGTCTTTTATAATACATGTCTGTCAAGGAGTCATAAGTAGTACATAAGTGCCATAAGTGTTAAAAGAGTCATAAAACTTCATTATATCTATTTCTTTTTTAACTCATAGTTTATCTATCTACCTTTTCTATATTTAATATCTATCGCATATCCACCTATCTTTCTCATATCTACCTCTCAGTCTACCTTATATCTAATCTATCTTTCTATCTATCTGTTATATATCTCATTTCCATCTCTCTCTCTTTCTCATATCTACCTCTCAGTCTACCTTTTATTTATCTATTCATCTACCTCATATCTATGTATTTATTTATGTACCTCAAGTTAATTTCTTTCTCTTTCATATCTACCTCTTAGTTTACCTTATATCTATCTACCTATCCATTTACATCATATCTGTTTATCTATGTCTTCCTATACATCCATCCATCTATCTCTCTCACTCTCTCTCACACAAACTCTCTCTATGTTACTATATATATTGATATATCATATCTATCAGTCTACCATCAATCTATCTATCTATCTATCTATCTATCTTCTATTATCTATCTTCATATTATTTTCCTTTTATTCCTTCTATTATTTATCTATAATTTCTATCTTATTTTTATTTTTTTTCTATCTATTTCTATCTTCTATATCTATTATCTATCTTTACTTCTATCATCTTATCCAACATCTCATTCCCTTTTACTATCTATTTCAATCTTTCTACCTATCTATCTATCTATCTATCTATCTATCTATCTATCTATCATCTCATATCCTCCTGTCTTTCTATCTTTCTGTCTTTTGTATTTGTCAGTCTATTTCCTATCTATCTATCTATCTATCTATCTATCTATCTATCTATCTATCTATCTATCTATGCCTCTATCTATCCATGTCTCTATCTATCTATCTATCTATCTCATATCTTTCTATCTATCTATCTATCTCATATCTTTCTATCTATCTATGTCATATCTTTCTACCTTTCTGTCTATCTATCTATCTATCTATCTATCTCATATCTATCTATCTATCTATCTATCTATCTAGCTATTTCATATCTATCTATCCATCTAAGTCCAATGACTTCAGAAATCCACACAAAGTTCCCTCCCAAAACCTTTCAAGCTTATTTATCTATCTATCTATCTATCTATCTATCTATCTATCTATCTATCTATCTATCTATCTATCTATCTATCTATCTATCTATCTATCTATCTATCATCTTACATCCACCCATCACTTTCCATCCATTTCACATGTATCTGTCAATGTTTCATATTTATGTAATTATCCAAATCATGGAACCTAGAACAGAACATTAATAATGCAGCTAGCTTATCCAGTATGATTCAGGACACATAGATTCACTGACCTTTTAACTCATCATGACCTACACAAGAACTCTTATGACTTTGACACTTTATGGGTGTTTAAAAATATAATGAGAGCACCGATCCTTTAGTGATAAACCTGTTCGTTGCCTGATGATGATTTTAAGATTTCATCATTTAAATCAGTGTTCCCCCAACTCCAGTCCTCAAGGCACACCAACAGGTCATGTTTTCAGGATCTCCCACAGAATGCACTGACAATAATGATATCACCTGTGCAGAATGTACTGACAATAATTATATCACCTGTGCAATGCTAAGGAAAGCCAGAAAACATGACCTGTTGGTGTGCCTTGAGGACTAGGGTTGGGAACCTCTGATTTAAATCAATGATCTTTGTTCACTGCAAGTCCTTTTCTACTTTGATGAATTGCTTTAAACTTGTACGAAGGGAATCCTGTATTAGAAGTATTTTTATCAAAGTGCCTAATCGTAACAAAGATGACTTGAAGCTGCGTTTTCAATTAGGAAAACATTTACTGTATTTAATTTGGTGAAACTTGTTCAAACTAATCCCACTGTTCCTATCACTTTTCAAACTCACTGCCTTAAGTAGTAAATCTATGTTCTACTATTCAAGAACATGAAATGACTCTGTAAGTCATACAAAAAGATAGCAAGCTGATGCAGAAGAGCTTAATAATTCTTATACCACAGTTTATATCTGACATTACAATATGTCAGGGGCATGGCTTAGGAAAAGTGGAGTGCCATGCCATGTATTATTGGGTGTGATGTGCCAGGGGAGCAACAAGAAGCTCCCCAAACTATATGCAGAGTAAGCAAAGCAAACTTAAAGGAGGAAAGCTTTGTCATTAGGCAAAGGCTGTATTTTCAGTTCAAGAGCAGTTCAGCAGAATCTATGAAACAATTTGCATAGGAATACCAGAACACATCTTGGGAAAACATACAGAGCAACATATGGGCAACACCAAGGGAACTCCAGGGTTAGAATTTGTGTCCAACCCTAACTCCAACCCAAGCTATAACCTTACGGTCAGGGTTGGTGTTAGGGTTAGGGTTGGCCTATCCCTAGCTTTAGTCCTTGGGTTCCGAAGGTTTCTGATTTTTGCCAAAATTAAAATTT
The DNA here is from genome assembly GCA_025379985.1 of Phyllomedusa bahiana. NCBI lineage: Eukaryota > Metazoa > Chordata > Amphibia > Anura > Hylidae > Phyllomedusa > Phyllomedusa bahiana. Next base: position 129,975 of record JAODAL010005764.1, on the reverse strand, counting down.
GGCCAAATTAAACTGAATTGCAGAAATTTGAATTAACCAGAATCTGCAGATCAACAATCTTTGTCAAAACTATGTACTGTGTTATGTAGTGCAGCAGCTTGATGCAGTAGGTTTATGTATGTACAATATGCCATTGTGTGGTATTAAAAGTGCTAGATTAATAGAATCTAACTAAAACCTGATGCCAAGATGGTCCATGACTGGAGAATATGTACAATGTGTCAAGTGTAAATATATGTTTTTCTGTTGATCCAGAGTTCTTAATAATGTAGCATTATGTTAGTCCTAATTATACAAAATTATCATGTATAAAGCATGTGTATGTGTGTATAAATGTATTGCTAAAGGTGCTATTGGCATGAAATTCTTACCAGATGTCACTAACAACTCATCCAATCCACACAGGCAAAGAAATCAAACTATAGATGTCCATAAATTAAATTGTGTGTAATAATGAGAAATTACACAAGAAAAAAGTATTGAACACACTTCCTGAATTTTTTTGTAATACTTGGTACAAAAGCCTTTGTTGGTGAGAACAACTATAAAATGCCTCCTGTATGGAGTAACTAGTCACATGCATGGCTCCGGGAGGATTTTGGCCTATTCCTCCACACAAATACTCTTCAAATCCTGAATGTTCTGTGAGCTTCTTCTATGAACTCTGAGCTTTTGTTCCCTCCATAGATTTTCTATTGGATTCAGGTCAGATGATTGACTGGACCATTCTAGGAGCTTTATTTTCTTTATCTGTCTTTAGTCAGCTCACTAGATTTACCCATCATGAGATGTTACACTGTCATATAAGCTGTACACATACTACCTTACGTTATATCAAAGTGTTATATATATATATATATATATATATATATATATATATATATAAAATATATATATATATATATATATATGTATACCAATTATCTTACACATTTTGAACAAAAAAATGTTGACGTGTGCAGTACAGAATGTATACTGTGGAATACTGAAGTTAGTAGGTCAATATAAATTGCCTTCCTTTTCTGTCTCTCATCAAGAACACTTGAATGATGCCATTTCTGAAGAGGCAATAGTAAGAGCTATCAAGTTTGTGAATCTTAATAAATCTCCTGAGCCAGATGGCCTCTTGGTGATAAATTATGAAAGTTTTCTCCACTATGAGCTCAATGCCTAGTTAAATTATATTCTCCTATTATATCCTGTAAACCATTTCTACAGACCTGGATCTGGCATACATATCTGTTCTATCTGAGGCTTAAAGACTTTTGTCAAATAACCGTACAGTAGGTCAAGTTCACTATTGAATGTGGTTGTAAAATACTGATCTATTCTGTATAGTCTATCCTTTCCAAAATAACAAATCCATTTTTATGAATACTAATTCACTATCGGCCACACGTATGAATCTCGCCGGGTCGGAGCGCACCTTTCCGCTAGTTTTCCGGCGGAATCTGCGCCTGATTTATGTCGGGGCCGGGGCGTGCTAATACATAGCATGTAAAGTCCGCCGCGCCTCGCCAGTGTGTTAGGCGCAGTGCAGGACTTAGGCGCAGTGGAGCGCTTGCGCCTATGATTTGCGCTCCGGAGTAGTGCGGTCTATACATGCGGGGAAAAGTCCCGCGCCTGGCCATGTGTGTGGGCGCAGTGCGGGGACCAGGCGCAGTGCGGCGCTGCGCCTAAGATTCGCCGTCCGAGCGTTGCGCTCGTACATGCGGCAAAAGTTCCTGCGCCTCGCCAGTGTGTGTGGGGCACATTTGCGGGGACATAGGGCGCAGTGCGGGACTTAGGCGCCGTGCGGGACTGCGCAAAAAAACAGTTTCCGATGCGAGACAGGCTGGACAGCGAGAAATCATTCCAGGTGCCGGTGCGGAGTATGAATCAAAAATCGCCTTTATAAAGGCGTTCAACATTCTCAGTAAAAGAGCTGAAACCTAAAAAATTTTTATGAATACTAATTCACTATCGGCCACATGTATGAATCTCGCCGGGTCGGGGCGCACCTTTCCGCTAGTTTTCCGGCGGAATCTTCGCCTGATTTATGTCGGGGCCGGGGCGCGCTAATACATAGCATGTAAAGTCCGCCGCGCCTCGCCAGTGTGTTAAGCGCAGTGCAGGACTTAGGCGCAGTGCGGCGCTGCGCCTATGATTTGGCGCCGGAGATAGTGCGGTCATACATGCGGGGAAAAGTCCGCCGCGCCTGGCCAGTGTGTGGGGCGCAGTGCGGGGACCGAGGCGCAGTGCGGCGCTGCGCCTAAGATTCGCCGTCCGAGGCGGTGCGCTCGTACATGCAGGCAAAAGTTCCCTGCGCCTCGCCAGTGTGTGTGGGGCACAGTGCGGGGACATGGGCGCAGTGCGGGACTTAGGCGCCGTGCGGGACTGCGCCGAAAAAACAGTTCCGATGCGAGACAGGCTGGAACAGCGAGAAATCATTCCAGATGTCGGTGCGGAGTATGAATCAAAAATCGCCTTTATAAAGGCGTTCAACATTCTCAGTAAAAGAGCTGAAACCTAAAAAATAAAAAATACATAAAACAAAATCACTTTCCAATATCCTAATTCAAGAATTAGGATATTGGAAATTGCCAGGAAATACAGTAATTCAAATTCAGAAAGCTATTCTGATTGGTCGGCATAAATCGGCCAATCAGAATAGGAGCGACAGTGAACCGTTAAAACCTATGGGGAAGTTTAGACCAGTCAGAATCCACGGCGGGATAGTTCAAAATACAGTAAAAATGCTGAAAAGAGGTGATTGGCTGAGCTAGCGGGGGATCGGCTAGCTCAGCCAAACAGAATAGGAGCGACAGAGACCCATTCTAGCCTATGGAGAAGTTTAGACCAATCAGAATCCACGGCGGGACAGTTCAAAATACTGTAAAAATGCTGAAAAGAGGTGATTGGCTTAGCTAGCGGGGGCTCGGCTAGCTCAGCCAATCAGAATAGGCGCGACAGAGACCCATTAAAACCTATGAAGCACTATTGACCAATCAGAATAGAAGCGACAAAGTCCCATTATATCCTATGGAGAAGTTTGGACCAATCAAAATCAAAGGCGGGACCGTTCAAAATACAGTAAAAAGACAGAAAAGAGCTGATTGGCTGAGCTAGCGGGGGCTTTGCTATCCCAGCCAATCAGAGCGTGAGCTACTTCTCCCATTATAGTCTATGGAGAGATGGGCGCTATGAAATCTCGGCGCTCAGCGCCGTGCGGCATGAAGTATTAATATAAAAATTATTTTTATTAAATGTAAAACATTATCAGATAAAGAGCCTAACCCTTCTTTACAAATAATGCAGTTAAAATCCCGAACAACGCGTTTGTCGCCGAGACCGGCGCTACATAGGGAATTGCAATAGAGAGAATTGCCGGGAAATACAGTAATTCAAATTGTTTAAGCTGTTCTCATTGGTCGGCATAAACCAGCCAATCAGAATAGGAGCGACAATGTCCCATTATAACCTATGGAGGAGAATTGACCAATCAGAATAAGAGCGACAATTTCCCATTATATCCTATGGAGAAAAATTGACCAATCATATTCAAAGTCGGGACAGATCAAAATACAGTAAAAATGCAGAAACGAGCTGATTGGTTGAAGCGGCGGGGGCTCGTCCAGCTTAGCCAATCAGAGCGCGAGCTACTTTCTCATAGAGTTCTATGGGGAAAGAAATTCTGAGCGCGCTCTGTGATTGGCTAAGTTAAAAGAGGCGCCGTTATTTGGACCAATGGGAGAGCGAGCGACGCTCCTATGGGTTTTCTAATGCAATCAGAAATCAAACTGTACATGGCCGAAATCAAATTATAATACTATAGAAGTTGTCCCGATGTGTATATAAAACGAATAATAATATGGGGGTAACGAAAAAAAAAATATTAAATCAATAAAAAACATGTTTATTTATTTATTTTCGTTAGCCAAGGATCAATAGTATGGGGTTTCAACGAAAATAAAGAAATAAACATGATTTTATTGATTTAATATTTTTTTTTCGTTACCCCCATATTATCATTCGTTTTATATACACATCGGTACAACTTCTGTAGTGTTATAATTTGATTTCGGCCATGTACAGTTTTATTTCAGATTGCATTAGAAAACCCATAGGAGCGTCGCTCGCTCTCCCATTGGTCCAAATAACGGCGCCTCTTTTAACTTAGCCAATCACAGAGTGCGCTCAGAATTTCTTTTCCCCATAGAACTCTCTGAGAAAGTAGCTCGCGCTCTGATTGGCTAAGCTGGTCGAGCCCCCGCTGCTGCAACCAATCAGCTCGTTTCTGCATTTTTACTGTATTTTGAACTGTCCCGCCTTTGAATATGATTGGTCAATTTTTCTCCATAGGTTATAATGGGACATTGTCGCTCCTATTCTGATTGGCTGGTTTATGCCGACCAATGAGAATAGCTTAAACAATTTGAATTACTGTATTTCCCGGCAATTCTCTCTATTGCAATTCCCTATGTAGCGCCGGTCTCGGCGACAAACGCGTTGTTCGGGATTTTAACTGCTTTATTTGTAAAGAAGGGTTCGGCTCTTTATCTGATAATGTTTTACATTTAATAAAAATAATTTTTTTATTAATACTTCATGCCGCACGGCGCTGAGCGCCGAGATTTCAGAGCGCCCATCTCTCCATAGACTATAATGGGAGAAGGAGCTCGCGCTCTGATTGGCTGGGATAGCCAAGCCCCCGCTAGCTCAGCCAATCAGCTCTTTTCTGTCTTTTTACTGTATTTTGAACTGTCCCGCCTTTGATTTTGATTGGTCCAAACTTCTCCATAGGATATAATGGGACTTTGTCGCTCCTATTCTGATTGGTCAATAGTTCTCCATAGGTTTTAATGGGTCTCTGTCGCTCCTATTCTGATTGGCTGAGCTAGCCAAGTCCCCGCTAGCTCAGCCAATCACCTCTTTTCAGCATTTTTACAGTATTTTGAATTGTCCCGCCGTGGATTCTGATTGGTCTAAACTTCTCCAGAGGCTAGAATGGGTCTCTGTCGCTCCTATTCTGATTGGCTGAGCTAGCCGAGCCCCCGCTAGCTCAGCCAATCACCTCTTTTCACCATTTTTACTGTATTTTGAACTGTCCCACCGTGGATTCTGTTTGGTCAATCCTTCCCCATAGGTTTTAATGGTTCTCTGTCGCTCCTATTCTGATTGGCCGGTTTATGCCGACCAATGAGAATAGGTTTCAGAATTTGAATTACTGTATTTCCCGGCAATTTACAATATCATAATTCTTGATATTGCGCCGTTCTAGATTTTTGGACAGTGATTTTTTTTTATTATGTTTATTTTTGAGGTTCGGCTCTTTTCTGAGAATGTTTTCTGCCTTTATAAAGGCGATATTTTCGGAATCATACTCCTGCTGCACGGAGCTGAGCGCCGAGATTTGTGTAGCGATCTTCTATCTGCTTCCTCGTATGTTCCGATCCTGCGTCACTTCGCCTCTACCGGAGCATTTAGACCAAAATAAACCAGGTCTGCCTGTCGGATGCTGCGAGCGCTTTCACTGCGCCTCACTTTGCGACTCGCCATCGTACATGCCTCGGAGTATACGAGCGCGCCGCATCCCGCCCCGGAACGCCTACTCCGCGCTCACTGCCCGCCCCTTCATGCGGGGCGCAGCTGAAAGTGGTGAACACTGCGCCTAACACTGCATCCCCGCGTCCGACAGCGGGATTCGGGCTGGGAGGCGCAGAACACGCCAAAAAACAGGCGTAAAGCCCAATCACACATGTCGCCCTAAATGTTGATTTAGGCAACCTTTCAAGAAAATAAATTTATTAGACTTTTTAATAAAGTAATCACACTCTGTCTCTTAAAGGTAATGTACTGTCAGAAAAAGACCTATTAATTAAATCAAGACATGCATATACTGTATTTTTAAAAGGTTGGAGGTTTAGCAAATGCTAAGAACCTTAGATGGCAATATAATCTCCTACAGAAAATAAAATATACACAGTCAGATCAAAGAAAGTTTGGTGAACTTTATTTGACGAAAAAAAAGAAGGTAGACATTTTTATACTCTATTGAAGATTTTAAGCTCCCATATCACATTGCTTAAATATATACCCAGCAAAATCCTTCTGAAACTACTGGTTTAGAAGAAATGAGTGGTCACACAGGGTCTGTTGGAATGACCCATGGTCTAATTGCCCTCTTATCCCCAGACAGTTGTGTTTTTATTCCTACCCAACAGTCAAAGCAGAGTAAAAAGGCATGACTTGTTTTTTATAGCAATTTTATACCAGCAGAAAAACCTGAGATTAAAGAATTCCATTCAAGGATGAAAAACCTGAAAACAAAGCTTCAAGCTAGCTTGCCTATACTGCATGGACAAACATACCAGGATGTTATGAAAGAACTAGAAGTGCAATATCAGTAAACTACAGTATATATAGATTTTTACTCTTCCAGAAATGAAGTCAGGCACTGTGAGAAAATTACTAGAAAAAGAGTTATGAGAGAGGGACTAAAATAAAAATGAATAAAAACAAAACTTATAAAAATAAAGTGCCCCCATTCTCTGGAAAAAAAAAACATAGATGCCACCATTTTTCGTATTGCTTGACACAATTGCTTACTAACAGGTCATCATGTATTACATTTTTCTACCTCAAATTTATTTTTTCCTTTTGCCCCTACATTTGTTAGCCTTATCCACTCTAAAAAAATTGGTACATTGATGGACTTCAGACTTCAAAGTGAACTGAATAGGGACATCAACCAGCAGTTGCATGCAATAATTATACAAGGCATGTATCAACTAAAAATGTAGATGGACTCTACTGTTAGATGATTAAAGGGGTTCTATTACAATAGACAATGATGGTATATCACTAGGAAATGCCATCACTGTGCGGGTTCCGCCTCTGGGACAAGCACCTATTCCGGGAATACGCTCCTTAAACTCACAGTGCAGACTGGAGAGCCGGTTGTGTTTGCACACGGCTCTTCTTTCTATTCCAGGGGAGTTCCGAGCAGAGCCAAACGAACTACTCGGTTGTAGTCGAAACTCACATAGAACAGACTGGAGAGTAACTGCGCAAGAGCAAGCTTTCCAGTCAGTGCCATGATTTTCAATAATCTTTTCACTTGTGGCAGAACTGCTTTAAGTGGACAGATAGCAAAGTAGATAATGGCAAGAACATGGTTAGCGACACCATGAGTGAGTTCAATCCAGAAGCAAGACAATAATAGGTAACTAACCCTAAGAGCTATTTGTTGTTAAATCTTCCACCAACCTGACTCTGAAATCTGGCTCTAACACCAAAAACCCTCACATCATATTATATCCCTGAAACTAACCTTAAAGCTATTCCTAAGCTACAACACCAAATTCAGCTTTTTCAAATGAAGATTAGTAGATGATTTATTTCCCTATTAAGATATATTCCAAAGTCATACAGAGAAGATGAAGACAGGAAAACTGAATTGGTTTCCAATCACAATCACAACGTTTCGGCAATTTGCCTTAGTCAGGTGTAGATCTGTGTAGAGAAAGTAAGGAGCCATGTAGTATGACAAGCTCCTTACTTCCTCTACACAGACTCTACACCTGTCTGTTTTTTCATCTTCTCTGTGTGATTTTGGAATATATCCTTACAAGGAGAGAATGCTATGCGTGTACCACTTGAATTTAAGTAAATAAACCATCTACTTGTGTTCATTTGAAAAAGGTGTGCTGTGGCTTATAATTTTCTATGTTTCATGGATCCCAGGAGGTGTGCAGAAGCCTAATTCTACTACAACACAGAAAGCAGCTCAAGGACCCAGTGACCATATAGGCAGGGCCAAAAACTAAAAAAGGCAAAAACTGAGACTCTCAAGGACTTCAACAAACTCTCACAGAGCTCTAATCCACACAGGTTACCTAACCCAGCAAGCTTTAGGTTGCTTTCACACGGAGCGTTTTTGGTGCGTTTTTGATGCGTTTTACAATGCATTTTTTTTGTGCAGGAAGGTACAGCAATTAATGCTGTACATTACTGCACACCACTCGCGGCAAAAATCACGGTCAATTTGCGGTAAAATCGCGGTAATTACCACAATTTTTGTGCAGCAATGTACAGCAATTAATGCTGTACATTCCTGCACAAAAAAATGCATTGAAAAACGCACCAAAAACGCACCGTGTGAAAGCACCCTTATGGAGAAGCTAGCAATTATCTAATCTTCTTAATGAACACTGGGTGTGTCACCTGGTCAGCTAACCTGCTCTCAAAATGGTTTGAGGTAGTTGCATACCAATTGCTTCACGAGAGATCTAATATGAAGGAGAGGACGAAATGACAGGAGAATTCCTACCATTCCTAACAACTGTACATTTTATGGTGCCAGCTTGTCATAGAAGTACCAAAGCCTCTCCAGGTACAATGCAGCATAGCTCAAAGGGCCCTTCTTAGTTTGTTTGGACAGTAAAGGCTGATTGTTCAGTTGAAAGGGATTATTTTGTGATCTGCCAGAGGGTAAATTTGACTTTTTCTGTCCAGTGCCTGCTTCCAGCACCACAGATTAGCAGCATTGGAGAAACAGATGATAAAAGGGTATTTTTTATGCTATAAACATTGCAAATTACTTTTAAACAGCCTTTCAGGGATTTGGGTTTGAGAATGATTCATGGAATAACTCAGTTAAGTCAATTCAATAGCAATAGTAATTAAATGACTTCATTTTCATAGGATGCTTGACCTTCTAGACCTATAAGTTTTATGTAACTTTAATTAATTTTGCTGTAAGTACGTCTGACAAGGCAATCCAGGCAAGTTACCTTTTGTCTATATGGCTCTCAAAAGTAATCTCCTCAAACTATAGTAAGTCTTATTAGGCTATTTGAGGACAGAGTTAAGTAATTCCAAGTTATCAGGTTCAGTTAAATGCTTGCCAATTAAGCACTGCAACCTTCTTATCCCTGCTTGATTTCCAATTGTCTGTCTTCAAGGTTATCAGTCTCAATTCTATTTTCCTAATTTGAAGAACACGACTATGATATATTGTATAATGACTTCTATGTTTGGGAAGCAAAGGTTATGAATAATTCTGTAGCTTTTGACTGGTTCAACAAGTCGGTTATTCTCCATGACTAGAAACTTTTTGGAAACATCTCTCATAATATTTTATCTTTATATTTAGCAAAGAAACCATATTTACTTTTTTAAATTAATAATCATAGCTCTGTGGGAAGATTTCTGTCAGAAATATTCTGCTACAGAATTAGAGATTCTGTCAGAAAAGGTAATAGGAGCACAGATAAATGAAAAAGTAGAAATAATCCCAACCCTCTTACTTCTTCAGTTTGTTTTCTGTAGAATTTTCCATTTCCATCCAAAAATGATTTCATACTAGGCAAATAGGGTTATCACTCTTTAGGGAAATTGCTCTTGGGAAATAAAAAGTGTTACCAATATGGTCCTCTTGCAACATTTATACTATCCTGACATGTTTGTGGCAAATTAACAAGTATTTACTCCTTTGCATTGGAATTTTAAACCTCATTAACTTTCATTGAACAGTAATTTGTTGCAAATTTTAAAAATGTGTCCACATAAAAACAAAATAAATAGCTGTTTGATCATTGTGGGACTATGGCACATATACACATCTGGAAGAAAATGATTTAGGTCACTGTTATATAACTACAAGCAGAAATCCTGAGAATCATAATACGTTGAAACACAAAGAAACACATTTATCTTGGTAACTGTGCCAGTTATGGTGCACCTTGTGCCAAAATACTAGCGCAAGTGCTTTGCATCACATTTATTATGTGTTTTAGACAGTTTCTAGATACTTGTGCACCTCATTTGACAAATAGGGTGTGGCTATATGGAAAAGGGGCATAGTGCCAACATTTTGGTGCAATAAGTGGCATGTAGGTGTAAAATTAGACTAGATAGTCTAAATATGCGCCAGACTTATCAATAATATGATGAATGTGGTGCAGTGTAAGACTGTCTAGCCTAAGTTTACTGTGTCTAAAAAGTTTTGTAAAACAACCAGTGTCTAAAAAAAAGAAATAACTTTACATTTTAAAAATTATTTGCTGATACTGTAAAACCCCTTAATTTATCACCAGATTAAAAAGTAGAATTAAAAATGTTTTAATAAAATTATTAGGAAATGATAGATGTTTCAGGTATATGCAGATTCATTTGTAGTCCGACTGAGTATAAAATCACACAGATTTTACTTTTAGCTTGAATTAAAATAAGTAAATAGATAAATAAAATGGTTATATCTTGACTATTAAATACCACACAATAAGCTGTGTGAGATATAAGCAAACAAAGACCCGTAAAACTCATTTTAGAGCGGAAGCAGAGCTAAATTTGACATCAAAGTCCTTGGGCTGCATTGTTAGACCACTGCAATAAGTTTCACTTTACAAATCATTGCCACTTGGTGTTGCTCTATCACATAAAATATCAATAAAATACGCTTAAGTTTTTGGCTCTGATATTTATAAATGAGGAATGGTTCAAGGCGTGTGAATACTTTTGCAACCTACTGTAATTGCAAGAAGTGATAGAGATGTTTGCTGAAGGTGTATGAACAGTGTGGGTCTGGATTGGAGGAGCATACCAATTGGCTGAGGAGAGAACCATGCAGCTGAGAGCCTAGTAACTCTGAGCAGTGGAGCAGAGCGTGACATCTAGGAATTCGCCTTCGCCATTTTTGCCGGTTCTATAGATGTATGAACAGACAAATGGCCACACTTGGCGCAATGTGTGCCTGACGACAGATTTTAACCCCTTAAAGCCGAGGACTTTTTTTTTTTTTTTAACGTTCGTTTTTCCCTCTGCGCCTTCCCAGAGCCACAACTTTTTTATTTTTCCACCTAGATAGACACATGAGGGCTTTCATTTTGCAGGACAAGATGTTCTTTCTAATGGTGTCATTCATATCACCATAGAACTTACTGTGAAACTACAAAAAAAATTCTAAGTGGAGCAAAATGTGAAAAAACATAGTTACGCCATGTTTGCGGGAGTTTTGTTTTTACAACGTTTAATCTTCGGTAAAAATTATGGGGGACATGTATGATCTGGCTTTTCACACTTTTTTCTGGCACATAATGTCAGACATATGTGTTAGGTGCATTAGTCGAAAGCATCACCACTTTCCAATGCACCTAACATGAAGGGACGTGCTGTGGGCGTTCTGAGGGCGGGTCTCGCCACATTCGAAAACTTTGACGCATGTATGAATGCCAATCGGCAAAGCGAGGCGCATTACAGCTCTAACAGGCAGACCTATTTCAATGTGGTCTGTCTGAGCCGGAGGCGTCCAAGTTTACACAACATTCATGAGCGCACTTCGGCCACTGGCATATATCAGGCACAGTTTACACAGAAAAAGGATGATACATTGAACTTTGACGCACCGAAGTTCATACATGTCCCCTTATGTGTTATCTGTATTCTACAGGTTGATATTCATTCACCAGTACTAAACATGTAGGGTTTGCATTATATTTTGATACCGTAAAAAAAAGTCCAAACATCTTCTATTTTTGAAATTTGCGCCATGGTGCCATTTTCTGTGGCCAATAACTTTTTTGCACTAATACCTACAGACTTGAGTGAGGAGCATTTTTTGCGGGCTGAAGTGTACTTTTTATTGCTAGCAGCTTGGAATGCATGCAACTTTTTTGGCTAAATGTATTCCAATTTTTAGGAGATGTGAAATGGCGCTTGGAATATTTTTTTCTTATAAGGAGTTCAGTGCATGGGATAGATGATGATATATTTTAATAGATCAGACTAAATATGTGTAATTTTTTCATTTATTTATTTTTTTTATTTCTAAAATGGCAAAAGGGGCGTGATTTAAACTTTTAATATATATATTTTTTTTACACTTTACATTTTTTTTTTTTACTTTAACTTTGAGTCCCCCAAGGGTACTACACCACTAGTGGGAGTGATAATTTTTACAGCCTTATGCATTGTATAGACAATGCATTAGGGAGTAAGAATATGGCGGTTTCCCCACTTCCTGCCTGGGGCTAGAAGTAGAGAAATAGAAAACGTGGTGTCAATGGAAGGCTTCACAAGGCATCTAGCTGCTATGTTAAGCAATCTGGACCCCGCAATTTCACTGTGGGTGCCCAGATCTCAGTGAGGAATTGTGCGAGGCACCCTGCTGTATAACCGCCGGGTGTTAGCTGCAGTTAGCAGCTAACACTCGGTGGCTATGTAGCAGGATCTCACGCGATCCCGCTAAAAAGCCCATTACAGGCATCAGAATGTTCTCATACCTCCAATATCGGTAAGGGGTTAATGCGCCAAAGTTTGGTGCAAAATTGCCATACAAAGTTCGGCACATAATACTCAATGCACCAGTTTTGAGTGTTATGCACCTAAAATGTTTGAGGCATAACACTTTCTGTCACACTATTGTGTATCGCTGCCAAGTTACAAAAATGGCGCAATGCGAATTCATAAATATTGCCCTTAGATTAAATATAATGAGACTACTGGTAAAAGCAAGAGGTAGAGACCTGGAGAACCATAGTGTCAGATGAGAGCAGCACTGCCAGGCTAGGATGGCATCAACAAGAAGCTGATATCTTCTGTGAGGTGCAAGATAAGGTTTACCTGTGTGACATCTTCCTGTTGTTGCTAGCCAACTCGAGAGGGTAATAAAAAATGGTACCACTTGATAGCAGGAATTTAGACTATGAATTCAAATACAGAAAGCAGCAAAAATAACACCAGCAGTTTGCTTTCTAAATATATTTAACATAAAATTTTGCTTTGAAGAATAAGGTATTTTCTGATAATACAATCCCTTTAACGTGATGAAGAATAAATGCTGTCCTTTACAGGGAGTTAGACATTTGCATTCTCTGTCACCTTCTGCTAGAAAATGTTAGAATGTCTATGGAAAACAAAAAAACGTTTCATAACGCTGCATACATTGTATCATATAAGTCAACACATACATGTTGCCAAACTTATATTCCTTATTAACCAACACTCATATAAAGAACACATATCTGTGATAAGCAACATTTAGAAATCCCCGTGCATAACACACAGCACATGATAGACATATTTTATACTGTTTTATATTATTGTGTTAACAATTTCTTTTTTCGCTGTTGCACTCGCCATTCAGATACGCAGGCTTGTTTGCTTGTTGGCATGGCTGGAGAAAGGATTGTTCACAAAACTGTCTTGACAGGTGTTGTGCAGCTCATTCAGTCTGACCTTGTGGCCTAACATGTACAGAGCTAAGGGCCTGTTGTTATAGATTATTTTCTCTTAGCTAGGCTGACATCTGGGTTTTTACATTAGCAGACCAGGGGTCTAACTAAACCTGCCGATGTGGTATGCTGCTTGCACTGTGGGGCTATTTTGCTAGTAGGAAAGACTGAAGACATAATTATTATCCTCTCCGTAGCCCATGTTGGTGGCCATGTCAAGATCAGCACTGCTCATCTGTACGCCATAGAGAGCATATGCTTGCTCCTGCTTGCTCTTTTGCCCATCATGACGCTATAAAATTATATACATGCTGACTTTCACACTGGGTCTAATTGATACTCAGAACTGTAATATTTCTCTACTGTCCTTCCAGCTCAGTAAACCACTATGTTACTAGTTTATTTTATTTGATAGTAATAACCACTTAAACAGTGATTGTGTGATGGGAAAAATGTTCTTTTAATTTAAGATGGCTAAATATGTAAAATCTTGTTACATGAATGGGTTAAAGATGTGACTGTATTTAAAGGGAAGTTTGAATGTAAATTTGCATAAAAAAAAAATACAATGCATGATAAATAGCACGTGCATGAGTATTAAAATCATTTAAGTAGGTGTGAAAAAATGCTGCATATTAAGATTGCTTTAAAAAATAGAAGTAAATGTATAAAAAAAAACAAAAAAAAAAAAAAAAAACTCATGTCAGTATTTGGTGTGTCCATCCTTTGAATTTGGAGTACTGGAAGTGATGATAAGGTCTCCACAGAGCCCTTATTTCATCATTATCAAGCCTGTTTTGGATTAAATGAACAGAGACAGAGGAGGATTTGAGCAGCGACATCCACAGAAGATTTGTGGTTACTTCTCCAAGATGTTTGGAACAACCTCCCTGCTGAGTTACTTCTAAACTGAGTACAAATACCTAGATGAATGAGGGAATGGGGGTGTTCACAACAAATATTGATTTGATTTTAATTTCTCTTTTGCTCATTCACTTTGCATTACGTTAATTGATAAAAATAAACTATTTACTCAACTTCTGGAAGTATTCTTACTTCCCACACCTGTCAAAAGGTTTTGCATAGTCTGACACTGTTCATGTACTAACATCTGTATGGATGACATCACAGCTGTGACTAATGATTGCCTGTCATAATAACTTGATGCCTTGCCATAAGTTTGCTCCCTGCAATAAAAAACTGGAAGCAATGGAACCTGAAAACCTAGTTACGTTATTATTACTATTTATTCTAGAGCGCCCTTGATCCCAGGGCGCTTTATATTTGAGGCGGGAACATAAATAACATTGGTCGAACAATTAAAAAGTGACAATAAGTGGCTAACAACTGGTACAGAGGGAGAGAGGGCCCTGCCCATGAGGGCTTACAGTCTACAGGGAAGGAGGGAAGAGACAGAAGGTGGGGGGGCAGACATGATTGAATTAAGCACCAAATGTAAAGTACCGTATATACTCGAGTATAAGCCGAGTTTTTCAGCACAAAAAATGTGCTGAAAAATGCGACCTCGGCTTATACTCGAGTCACTGTCGGCACTCGGGCGCTGCGATGGCACGAGTGCCGGCAGGTACACTTCAGCTATATTCGGCTCCTCAGGGAGCGCATATAGCTGAATGACGAGTGAGCGCACAGTGTCTGGACGCTGCGGTGGTCCGGGCACTGTCAGCGATCCTTTCACCTATATGCGACTCCTCCGGAGTGCATATAGGTGAAGGGATACCTCTGCGGGGCAGATAGCTAGCGCTCCCTGATCCGCAGTGGACTCCGGGCGGCCGCAGACTCGCGGCCGTGCAGAGTTTCCGGCACAGGCGGCGTGTCATCACCCGCCTGTGCCGAGAAGAGCGCGCGGGAGGCCGGACAGCGAGGAGGCGGAGCAGCAAGGGAGACGGAGCAGCGGGGAGCCAGGTAAGTGTTTTTTTTTTTTTTTTAAATCCTACCTACACCTGCCTATAGCCTATATGCTAGGGGGACCTATAGCCTGCCTATACCTGTCCATACCTGCCTATACCTGCCTATAGCCTGCCCATACCTGCCTAAACCTGCTAGGGGGACCTATAGCCTGCATATACCTGCCCGTACCTGCCTATAGCCTGCCATACCTGCTAGGGGGACCTATAGCCTGCCTATACCTGCCTATAGCCTGCCCATACCTGCCTATAGCCTGCCCCTACCTGCCTATAGCCTGCCTAAACCTGGTAAGGGGACCTATACCTGCCTATACCCTGCCTAGGAGGACCTATACCTGCCTATACCCTGCCTATACCTGCTAGGGGGGGGCCTATACCTGCCTATAGCCTGCCTAGGGGGACCTATACCTGCCTATACCAGCCTATAACGACTTATACCTGCCTATACCCTGCCTATGAGGACCTATACCTGCCTATAATCTTCCTATGGGGGCTATTACCTGCCTATAGCCTGCCTAGGGGGACATATAGCTGCCTATAACCTGCCTATGGGGGACATTGCCTATAGCAGCCTATATCTGCCTATGGGGGACATTAAACTGCCTATGGGGGACATTAAACTGCCTATATCTGCCTATGGGGGACATTAAACTGCCTATATATGCCTACGGGGATATTAAACTGCCTATGTAATTTTATTGGTATCTGTTTTTATTTTTAAAATTCACCAGTAGCCGCTGCGTTTTCCACCCTCGGCTTATACTCGAGTCACTAAGTTTTCCCAGTTTTTGTGGCAAAAGTAGGTGTCTCGGCTTATACTCGAGTATATACGGTAAATGTTGAAGGGTTGTTTCCATGATTGCTATTTAGTGCTGTTGGTCAGCTCATAGCTCAATATGAACCAACTGTCTCATAGAATGGGGAGAACTGCGCTTGTGGGCATTCTTACCATTCATTTCTTTGAATATAGTCAAACACACTTCCTCAGTTAAATTCACAACTCCCAAAGAAATTATTGGGGAGGACAGCTGCAATTGCCACCCTTTCCATTTTCTGAGATAGTCGGCTCATAGCGAGTTGCAACCGTTAGCACTGTAAAGCACTCATGGAAACACCTCTTCAAGTAAATTTATCTAGATTTGTTGCAGATTCTACACTGTGGTTACATGGCTTCCTGCCACTTTTCGTTTTAATTGCAGCATAATGACACATGATCTGATGTCATAGGTAATAATTGGCAACATTGGTGATCTGTTATAGTTAGGTCACTGCTAAAGTCAGCAGCTGCGTACTATAGTCATGTGATGCCAGCACTGAAGGAAAAGCGCTATATAAATTGGGTTTAATTGCCTCGACCCAGGGAGTAAAACTAACTTGTCACGTATACTGCATGGTGAGCCCTGCTAAAGATCAAATTAAAAAACACTACAAGGATTGCAGTATTTTCTTCACCCTCCCTTACAAAAATGGATTTAAAAAGCCTTGTTCCCCCCAAAATGAAAACAATAAAAACTGTCAACTCATCCCACAAAAGTCCATACACAGCTCTGTACACAGAAAAATAAAAAAAAAGATGGCTCTCCGACCATGGCAATGCGAAAGCATGTTTTCCTTTAAGAATAAAAGTGGTTTTTATTGTGTAAAACATTAAAACATAAAAAATATGCAAATTGGGTATCTCTGTAATCATATCAACCTGCTGATTAAAAGGAGCATGTCATTTATACTGCACAGTGACCGATGTTAAAAATAAAAAAAACACTACCAGCATTGCTGTATTTTGTTCAAAATGCCTCACAAAAACCTAAATAAAAAGTGAACAAAGTATCAAATGCACTCCATAATGGTACCAATAAAACCATCAACTCATCCCGCAAAAAATAAGCCCATACTCAGCTCCAAAAATAGAAAAATAAAAAATGTATGATTGTCAGACTATGACGACATAAAAATGCTATTTTTTTTATAAATGCATACCTATTGTGTAAAAGTAATAAGACATAAAAAACTGTATAAAATTTATTTTCCTGTAATTGTACAACCCAGTAAAGTTAAGTCATTTTTACCCCATGGCAAATGCTATAAAATTGAAGCCCCAAGAAACAATAGTGGAACTCTATTTCCCCCATTTTCATGGTCCAATGCTAAAAAACTATGGAAAACCTGTGCGGCCAAAATGCACAATACTCCCCAAGTTGAGATGAGGGGTGTTGAATCAAAAATGCAGCAATTTCTGGAAGGTTTAAACTGTTCTGTTATTTTGGGGGCTTTGCAAATGAGACATGGACCCACCAAAATCTGCGTTCCAAAAGTCAAATAGCCCAAACAGCAGTCAACACCCATATATAGGGTGCTACCAAACTTGGAAGAAATTGCGTAAGAAAATTTGGGGTACTTTTTGCCAGGATTCCTTTTAAAAATGAAACATTTTCAGCTAAAATTGCAGATTGTTGTAAAACAATTTTTTTTTTCACTTTCACAGCCTAATGCTAAAACAAAATTGTTAAACACCTGTGGGGTCAATATACTCACTACACCCCGATTATACATTTTAGGGGTAGTTATTAAGTTTTAGCACCTTAGGGGGTCTGCAAACATGAAATGGCACCTAAATAAAATCGTATTGAAAATGAGACCCCAAAATAGGATAGATGCTCCTCTTACTCTCAGGCTTGTGGTTGAGCCAAATAGCACACTAGGGTCAGATATAGAATATCTCAGAAAACGGCAGAATCTGGAGACTCAATATTAAGTTGCATTTCCCTGGTCACAACTATTGTGTTCCTGTGAATGAAATTGTGAAATTTCACCTCCACTTTGCTTTAATTTCTGGGAAATACCTAAAGGGTTAACAAACTTCCTAAACACTGTTGCAAATATATTAAGGGGAATAGTTTCTTAGATGAAGTCATTTATGGGGTTATCTAACATGCAGGCCTCTCAAAACCACATCAGAGCTGGACTGGTCCCTAAAAAATGTAAATTTTATATTCTTGAAAATGTGAAAAATGACTACTAAATTTCTAAGCCTCCTAATGTCGTAAAAAATAAAAAGACATTTAAAAAATGATGCCAACCTAGAGTAGATATGGTATATGCTAGTTATAAACTATTTTGAGTTCAATAACTATCTGTCTTAACACACAGAAATTTTTGAAGTTCAAAAAATGGCAATTTTTTCAGATTTTTCACAATATTTTGATATTTTAACAAGTAAAAAAGGATTACTTGGACCAAAATTTCTTACTAACTTAAGGCACAATGTGTAACGAGAAAACAGTCTCTGAGTCAAGGATAGTAAAAGTGTCAAAAAGTTATTATAACATAAAATGATTTTAAAAATGGGCTCTGTCAGGCAGGCCAAAATTGACTGTGGCGGTAAGGGGTTAAGAAGCTCTCCTACCCTGCACTCATTACTTGTTTTAATTGCACCTGTTTGAGCTCATTACGTTAAAAAGACACCTGTCTACACATTCAATCAATAACATTCCAATCTCTCCACCATGGCCAAAGAGACCAAAGAGTTGTCTAAGGACACCAAGGGCAAAATAATAGACCTGCACAAGTCTGGGATGAGTTACAGGAAATAGGAAAGCAGCTTGGTAAGAAGGCAACAACTTTTTGGGCAATTATTAAGAAAAAGAAGAAACCAAGATATGTCAATCTTCCCCCCATCGGGCCCCCATGCAAGGTCCTCTTGGGGGGTAAGGATTTTTTTAGAAATTTTTGAACCTTCTTTCATCCAAATGTATTGGATGAGGTATATAATAGTAGTTATGCAAACCAAAAAATGATAAAGTCTTTAGCTGAAGCTGACAAAATAGGAACCGGGAACCCAAATAAATTATATCAGTTTTAATTTCAGCAAGTAATAGTCATTAAAATATATAAAAAAAAAAGCAAAAAAAATAAAACAAAATACGCACATATCCCGGTCACATCCGACTTCCTCAGGTGCAATGAGAAAGTTCAGGAATCAGCCCAAAAATATATAGGTGGACCTGGACAATGACCTGGGGAAAAAATTTGGGACCCAGCCAAATATTGCGGCAGTAACACACTTCACTTATGGGTTAAAATCCTGCAGGGCACACAAGGTCCTCCTGCTCACACCCCAATTTTTAAAAGGGCCCCCCCTTTTAAAAACCACCAATGACCATCATGAGATCCAAAAAAAGCATGGGGGAAGGTCTTTTGGTCAATAAACTTTTTGGTATCAACTTTTACACAACCCCTTTTTGGAGGAAGAAGAAGGATGATACAACCCCAAGAAAACTGCCTGCCGGGAAAAATGGGGGGTGGAAACATCAATCTTTGGGAGGGGGTGGGAAATCATGCAATTCTTCAAAGGGGACTGGACAACTGCACCGTATTGAAGGGAGGATAGCTGGGGCCATTTATCATGAGATTTTAGCCAACAACCTCCTTTCCTCAGCAACAGCATTGAAGAATGGTTTGAGCTTGGGGGCTTTCCCGTGTAAAGCTTTTCCATCCTCCATGGCCATCCATCCCAGATGAAACCAATTGAAAATCTTTGGAGGGAACTGAAACTCAATGTAGCCCAGCGACAGCCCCCAAATCTGAAAGATCTAGAGAAGATCTGTATGGAGGAGTGGGCCAAAATTAGTGCTAAATAAAATAAGAAAATAAAAAAATAATAGATCGAAACTCATTCAAAGTAGTTTTTAGATTCTGCTAAGTTGGAGAGCCATGGACCAATAAAGGTAGTTTTTTTTTTCTACACTATTCTAACGGGGCTTATCATTTCAACAACAATATCTTATTGGCCTTTGAAAGCATACTGTCACGTCAAGGGAGCTGCAGTGAGCCCTGACTGGAACCCAGCCCACTGTCCCTGCCTACTGGACGTGCTGCCCTAGGCGGCAGACGGCAACTGGGTGACAGTCCCTGCGCTGCTAGAGTGGTGGGGCCGTCAGGAGGAAGAAAGGTCAAACAGTCCGGGTCAATACAAAAGAAGGAACGCCAAGGCACAAATCAGAACCAGAGAGAAACCGTAGACAAGCCGAGGTCAAACACGAACGGGAGCGAGGTACAAAATCAGAATGCAAGACAGGGTCAGGAAAATAAGCAGAGGTCTGGTACACGGATAAGCAAATACAATATTAAGCATGTTAAGCAAGTAACACAAGGCAGCCAGGAGAATATCACAGGCGCTGCACTCAGCCTGCAGGGAGTTTAAATGTGATTCCCGGACACCACACTAGCAGCTGATTGGAGCAGCCTCTGGGTCCTCCCATTGGTTGGTGCGACATGCCAGCTGTCCAGAGTGGCTGGGCCTTTGTCACTCACAGAGCTGCCAGCAGACTGTCTATCTGGGTGGGGTCGCAAATCAGCTGCTGCAGACTGTTGCTCCCTGCAGGCTGAGCGCCGCCTACCCCTGACACACACAACAAGCATACATCTCGTCATAAAGTCGGTGGATTACACACACTAAGTAGTTCACAAAAGTAGTTCCATGCACAATTTGAATGGAATTCAAAATCAAACATCAGTCCACCAATGCTCCAAGTACAATAATTAAGAAAATGTATGCTTTATTCATATAGAGGAAAAGCAGTAATGTGTACATTATTATTTTGAGGAAAAGCAGATTTGCTGTATGCTCTGAATGGGATGACTAAGGCTACTTGAGAACTATAGAAAGCATCGGGCACTGGTTTGTTGGCATGTTTAATGTATTGTGGTTGCATCCCCGTTGGACAGAAAGAGTAGTGGTGCAGCTGGTTGAAAGCAAAGGGTCACAATAGACAAACAAAATGTTCATAAATAAACTAAAACTACATTAGAAAGCAATCAAAAGTTTTTTTCTTGGGTGTATATATTATACAGGAATAACAAAGTATGCAAATTTTAGTGAGAAAAGTGTATTAGGCTGTATTCCAATGTAATATATTGAAGACTAGACAGGGAGAAAACATCTTATATGGATAACAAAACTTACAATGTGCTGCGAGAAATGAAGTCCTGCAGTTTTCACTTTGGCTACTAAGCCTAATAACAGCCAGACACTTTCCTGTTCTGTAGAGAAAGATTCTCAGTTGTCTGCTCATTATTAACACAAGCAGGGTCAAACTGAAAGGAGACACCAGTGGGAATAGATAACACAGGATCCACCAATCACAAGAGGAGATGGTCACAGTTCACCCTTTCACCTCCCTGCACAGTGACTTCTTCCCAGGTCACAGAACATGACTAGAAAACTCTCCTATAGAAGTCAATGGGACAGAGTGAGTCTTAAGACTCCTATGTACATGAAGATAGTGTAAAGCATCTCTCTGACTGCTGTTAAAGCAGTGCAAACAAGACATAGTGGCCAAAGTGAAAACTGCAGGACTTAAGAATTATTTGAAAATATTGAAAGTGATATGAAAAAATAAAAAAAAAATCCTAAAAAATGTGTTTAATATAAAAATGGGACTTAAACAATTAGTCATTTTTTGATTATACATTCCCTTTAAATAATTATAAATTCACATGAATCAAAGGAACAGGTCATAACTTCACAATACTTGCTAGTACATCTCAAATATTAGAATATCACTGAAAAAATAATTTATATCAATTATTTAAGTCAAATAGAGAAATATATTGAATAGACTCATTACAGTATGAATTACAAGGTTTACTATAGGTAAGGTTTAGAAAGTTTACTATTATACATTTGTGAGCCCTCTAACAAATAAAAAGATAGTCATGGAGAATCCCCTTAATTTTCAATTTCTAATTTATATATTCTAATTTTTTGAGATGCACTAGTATGTCCTAATGTGATGGATTTGGAGGATTTACCTGTAACAGCACACCATGTGGTCACTTGCAGTATTGCAATATGAGTTAATAGACTAAACTCCATCATTTTGGATTTTTATCCATTTGACTCAAAGAACATTTCTCACTTTTGAGCAACGCGCATGCCTGTCTGTTGATGTGCAATGGGCACCACTTAACACTATTTCCACAGTGGTGGTGGTACAGAAATATACTTGAAGTCTACTTCCTCCACAGAACACTACTGATCACTAGTGGTTTCAGCAGTTTAACTCCCTGTAATGAGTTTATTTTAAGAAAATATTTCTAACAAAAAGATATTGCCAAAAATGACATTGATGATGTGCATTAGAGCCATTATATGCTAATTACTCCTATAGATTTAAATGTGAGTATTTAAATTAGGCAACAGTTTTCTAAGTGTTAAAACATTTTAGCTCCTTTTACGTGAACTTGTTTTCACAGTGATATTAACAAATATGCTTAAAAATACATTTCATTATAAATTTCCTAGATTCACCCTCCCATCTCCATATGACAAATTTACTCGGACTTTACTTTCTTTTACATTAGATGCATTTTTTCTATTTATAACATATATAGCAAATTGAAGCTGTTTGTCATGTTGTTTAGAGGAAAAGACAATCAGATTGAGTCTAAGGAATGTGTTATAATTAGATTATAGATCATTTGCCAGATTTCTCTTCCAAAACAATGCCAATATATGGCTATTAGTTCTCTTTGTGAAATGCTTTTTTGTTGATAAAACAGAATAAAAAGCACATCGTCTCCATGCTATTTGCATTTTTATGGTATGCCATCTGGTAGATGAGTCATGTCACTATTGTAGACACAAAGAGAGAACTACACCTACAATGCTAACACTACACATCAGAAGAAGATTGTGTTCATATAAACATTCTAGCATTTTAATGAGATATTTCATAAAACACTACATGGTAAATATACCTATAGAAAGTCTCCATACTAAATTGGCTGCCATGTAGGGTACTTCCAAAGGAGCTGGTGTTAGTGGTATTATGAATGGCAAGAATTCTCCTGCTATTTTATCCTCTCCTTCAGATTAGATTTGTGATCTGACTGCTGATCAGGTAACACATCTTAGAACTTGAATGGATCATATAGATGCTAGCTTTTGTTTAAAGTTTGATGTGCTAGGTAACCTGGTTTGGATTATAGTGAATTCTGAGAGATTGTTCTGCTGTTAGAGTTTGTCCTGTAATCTGCAATGGGTTTACATTTAATTCTAGTGTTTTATGTTACTGCTTATCCAATTTGCATCTTAAATAACCTATCACTGCAAAAATCTTGTCAAACAATAAGTTGCCACTAAATACAATCACAATCTCCCATTTGCACTCCCTCTCTCTAAACTGTTGTTGTTATCTATATAAAAATTTACTCTCATGTTATGGTCTATCCAGCAGGTATTAATCTCTTATGTTACCTTATTGTGATGTAGCTTTAATGGTGGAAAGTCAAAGTTATTTTTTAGGTTGTTTTTCTTTCTTTGCTGTGATTGTACTTCTCATGCAGCGTAACCTTGCTTTGTGAGCATTTGTTGTAGACCTTGAGAAAGGTAACATTGTGGTGTAAGGATATATTTAGGGCTATTTTTAAGGGGAAAAAAAGGTCAGGGGTCTTGGTGTTATTGTGAGATGTCAGAGGCAGGTTTAGGGGAAAATTCAAGGAGAGTTAACTTAAGGTCAGTTATCATTAATTATTGTCTTGCTTCCAGTTTGAACTCATATGTGGTATCACCATCAACCAACAATTCTACCATCATACACCTGGCTGATTGTCCACTTAATTATCTTACAGTGAGTCCATCTAGGTTTTTTAGTTGATAAGTGCTTCATATAAATATTACATATGACTGCCTGTTTAGTGTCCAATTTAATTCTCTTGTTGTCTTGAGTCCACCAGCATTGCTACAAGTGATAGCAGAGCTAAATTTATCAGTAACCTGTAATCCAAGGGCATAGCTAGAAATGACTGGGCCCCATAGCGGAATTTTCAATAGCCTCCCTTCCAATAAAAAAAAATAAAAAAAACGTATCATGTGTACTCTTATAATGCTTGGTCAACATATTCATGGGAGGTTCCATTCAGAACCTCCAACACATATTTCTTCAGGAACGATGGAAATAATAGTGTCACAGGCTGCACTATTTTTTTCATCTAAATGAGAGTCACCATGGCGGAAAACCCATTATGATTAATAAAGTCCATCGGGGGCTGTGGTTGTCTCTTGTGAAACGGATGCCTAGGCGTCCATTTTCACCTATGCACTGAAGGTTCTGAACGGAGCCCTTTGACACAGATATAAACCAAGTTGATAAGAATTATTGGCTTTGGGGGACTCAACCCTTCCACTATATTACATTAAATTTTATTCTCCTATGCATTAATACAGATGTGGCATAACTTTATAGCTGTGCACAGCTACCCTCACCAGGAGCTTTTGCAGCTGGGCCCACGCCGATGAGCTGATTTATGGACCTGCTTTTGGTAACTTAAAATATGAGTTGTCAACATGCAACCCTGTTGAACGGGTTGTGAATTTTAAGATTCCAAAATAATGTACTCATCTTTGCATTCCCTGCCATTCCTGGTCTGTGTTTACTTCCTTTTCTGTATTTGCCACACAAACTCTGCACCAATCGATGACTTCAAAATGCCTTCATGTGCTGATACCTTGAAATTGCTGCTCATGCTTCATTCACTACTAGTGGTGATAATAAGAGAATTGTAAGTGACCACTGAAACCACTAATTGGCTGCAGCAGTCATGGGGCGAATATAGAAAAGTAATGACAAACAAGAGGACATTGGCTGCAGCTTTGACGCTGGAACGGCAATGAGTGCAAAGGTGAGTATAATTTATTTTTCTTTTAAACATGTTTGGTCTGTTATTATTTGAAATGGACAACCCCTTTTAAAGCTTATTGCATTATTTTACATGTCTACTGAAATACAGCAACAAACATATAAATAATTTTCCTTTCTGTAGAACTTCAGTCACCCAAGCACCTTGCTTCACCCATGCATGTATCCATATGCAGTCACTATAGTTATTAATCTATATACATAAAAAATACAAGTATACACACACTACACACATGTTTATTTATCTACTTACATGCATATTTCTTCCCACGCATGCTCATGTACGCACACACTCCAGTTACTCCCCACCTATCTCTGTCCTGTAGCTAGGTCCTGTGTATTGTCAGCAACTTCTGTGTCTTCTTCCTTTAGCAATGGGGAGAGTGACAGCTCAGTACAGAGATCCTGCTTTCAGTATG
This sequence comes from Phyllomedusa bahiana, assembly GCA_025379985.1. Lineage (NCBI taxonomy): Eukaryota > Metazoa > Chordata > Amphibia > Anura > Hylidae > Phyllomedusa > Phyllomedusa bahiana. Next base: position 104,719 of record JAODAL010005764.1, on the reverse strand, counting down.
GGAATACAGCTGATAGTTGCTTGTGTTCTCTAGGAACACTCAGAGAACTAGAGCAGGGGTCCCCAACCACCAGTCCACGGACCAGGATCGGGTCATGGAGTATGCTCTACCGGTCCGCGTCAATCCTCCGCATGATTGTACAGATGGGTAGGATGCAGGAGCAGGGTACAGCCATATGAGTCACACCGGTTCTCTGAGCAGTAGACGCTGGAGCAGAGCAGTACATGGCGGTAACTTGTCACTGCAGGAGGTCACCACCAGACGCGATAGATAGTACACCGCTAGGTCTCCCTGTGCACAGCTGGTCACACAGACTCTGTGAATACTTGTGGAAGATGGGTAAGTGCTCATTCACTAAGGCCTTTGGGGGCCTTGGTGATTCCCCAGCAGTCCACATAAACATACCCCCTAATTTCCTCATGCAGCCCTCTCCAGCCTTCAGCATCCTATCTGACCTACCGCTCTAGTCACTTCCGCCATGGAGAAAGCAGGGATGGTTCATAATCGTCCCTGCTTAACTGATCTTTGTATATACAGCACTCAATGAGCGCTGTATACACAGATCAACAGTGCAGGGGGTGTGATACAACAGTGTCATCAAGCTCCCCGAGACACTAAGTCTCACAAGACACTAGAACCCAGAGCCAACGGCTCAGCAGAGGATCGGGGAGAGGTCAGTATCTTTTCTGAATCTTTTTATTAGCCTGCCAATCTACCTACAGGGGGCATATAACTACCTACAGGGGATATCTTTGGACCTACCTACAGGGGCTATATTCAGATCTGCCAACAGGTGACTGTTATACCTACCTACAGTGATTCTATATGCCTACCCAACTACCTACAAACAGCCTATATAACTACCTACTAGTGTCCTAAATTTCTACTTATTGGGGGAGGCTTATATACCAACATATATACCTATTGGAGGACCTATAAATCTGCCTACTTAACGGGGCCCACAAGAGCTGATTATATATGTATCTTATATACATATATAATGCTGACCCACAGAACTAATCAATATAACTGCAAACCAATTGTCAGCTCTGTGGGTCAGCTTTACATTATATAAGTTTGTAGTTATTGTGTATAATATTGGTTACCCCATAGGTCCTGGTATAGTATGAGGTAAACAACATTATATAACTGTCAGCTTGTAGGTCCAACCCCCTCCATACCCTCACCCCCGAGCAACACCCTCCCCCGGGCCATTGAAAAATTGTATAACATGTAACTGGTCCCTGGTGCACAAAAGGTTGAAGGCCGCTGAACTAGAAGATGTAGAGAGAAAGAGAGTGGGAGCAGAGAAAAGGGGTGCCAACAGACAACAGCTAGACTGAAAAGGATGGTCTGCAGGAGAGATGTCTGTTCTTTGGCTGAAGTAGATGCTTGGGAGCGGGACGCTGCGCACCAGTAGAAGTGGCCGCTGATGTGCTTAATAAGTTAGATAAGTAAGATGCAGTGTTACTTCCAGTCCTGAACTCCTTTACTGCTGTCAAATTCATAAACAACTGGCTGCCAATAGCAGCTCCTACACATAAAATAAATGACCTGGTGAGGTGCCACCGCCTCCTTCCTGCTGTCTATGGTGCTTTATCATAAGCACGGCCCTGGTCGGGACTGCACTGTGGTCGGGACTGTGACAGAAGTAACGCAACATGTTTTGAAAGGGCCCATCACTAGGAGGCCTGGCATGCAAAGGACAGTAACTTAATTTTTACTGCTGGCCGGGCCCACTAGCGATGGTGGGTACTGTAGCAGTCGCTACGGCTGCTATGACGGTGCTTCTGCCACTGCTCTAGCCCTAAAAAAATCTTTGCCAGTTGTGCCAAAAAAGACAACTTAACGCTGCTATGCTGTTTTGAAATAAGAAATCTACATATTAGGGCAAGCATGAATCCCACATTATTCTTACTCAAGGATACATTAGTCATCAGGAAAATCTATACTATTAGTACTGATGGAAGCAGGAGAGGCTACAGTATTAATTCTGTTTATACATGAGCATCGTTCAAGTGTCTCTCTACATATTAGTTGGCACCAGTTAAGTATGTGTTTTTATATTTTGCTTCTTATAAACCAGCGGTTCCTGATAAATCTCCAACCAGTCAGAAACTACAGCACTCAGCATACCCTGACAGCTGCAGATGATTAGGGTATATGGGGAGTTGTAGTTTGTTACAGCTGGAGAGTCTAGTCTTTAAAACATATGCTTAGGGACCGAAACAGATATCCCAGCTAGTGGTAAAATGAATCGCTGCTAGCAAATGTAGGGAGAATGTTTCCCCTTTCTCAATGCTGTGTTCATTATACAGAGTTTATAAATCTGCACAATTATGGGAAACATGTTTTCATTTTTAATAGTCCTTTTGGTCTCCATTATGAAATTAGCTGTTAACAGGTTCAGGAATTATGTTTGTAGCTGGAAAGCTTTGGGTAACATAATTGCTCAGTACTTTCAATAATTGAATGCATGTCTACAAGAGGACTGTAATACATTTGTCCTTTACATGAAAAAAAAAAAAAACAGATGTAGATACTGTATAAGTTCTTAAATTGTCTTTTTGTGTTAAGACTGCAACTCGGAGAAGTGATGACAGACACATTGTTTTTTATTTATAGACTGCTATAGGCTGTTGGTCACCCGCTTGTGTTTCACTCAGATGTTCTAGATGTCGGTTTTTAAAGAGGTTTTCTCACCATGCTGTTTCACGGAGCCACAGACAGTTTCAGATTTATACTTCCTCCCTCTTCCAGATCAGGTATATCAGTATTAGTACTATATCAGTGATTAGTATATCAACTCTGTATTCCCAACTCTTCGAATTGCACGGACATGACTGCAGGAGATGTAATCTATAGTGTTGAAGTCGACAGAGCTCAAAGTAAGCAATCAAAAGTAATTAATTGTCTTCGTTTGCTAGAGATAACACACTCTGTTCTCAAGCTGCCATCTGTCATGGTGACGTCACTCCCTGCTCTCTGTCTAATCAGAGAAACCTGTGTGCACTCAGAACAGAAAAAATCTCTATTATCTACTCACTAAGGTAATATAAAAAAAAATAATACTTTTGGAAAAAGTCTTGATTTAACAATCCCTACATGGTAAATGCTAATCTTTGTAGTAAGACAACGCCTTGAAGGCCTTTTCCATACTTAAATATGTAGGTTACACATTTATGCCCCTATGGAGTAGCTGGAGATAACCAATGTGTCTTCATCATGGTGTTTCCATCTCTGTATTTCCATTTAGACATGTCTCCATTTGTAAACGCTTATGCTGCCTCTCAGATTGCTGTACCATTTATCCAACACTGACAAATCTTCCTGAAATGGTTATGGTGGCTATCTTTACATGCACACCTACCATTAGGATTCCAGAGAACAAATCCATCACTGGTAAATGTTGTATCTGCATTACAAGTCAGCAGGATCTGGTAACAGCATCAAAATAATAGGCCATCAATTTGTGGTCTGTGTTGTCCAAGATGGTTGGATTGCTCTTCATTCCCTTTAATGCATTCTCTGGTTCCAGTCAACAATTTCCATTGCCCTACTACTGGTTAAAAAATCCCCAAAATTCCACAATAAAACAGTAGTTAAAAGTGGGATAGTATGTGAATGCATGTACTAGTATGACAAGGAAGGATACACCTGAAGCAGCTTGTTCCCCTCTGTCTATTGAAATGTTTAGCTTAGTTTGCATGTTTATGATGTGGTTATATTAAATAGTTTATGGTCAAATGAGTGTATAGTCAGTTTTAAACATTGCCAGCTTTTATGGAATATTGAGCAACAGAGTCACAGTTGGTCCAGATATAGCAGAAAAATATGTTCTCCAACCTACTGCAAAATTTGCACAGTACATATAGATTTTGCAGTGGATTGTGCACCGTATATATTTCCGATTTCATCCCATTCTTTGAAATATGCAAATATGTGGCACATCTACAACATAATAAGCATACATATGTAGCAAAGTTTAACTTGACCATCATATTATGGCTTTTCATGTTATCTTCTCTTATGCCAAAGCCATTAAAAACTATTGCAAACGTTTCTATGCTGTGATATCATGGTACATTATCTGTCAAGTTTATCCTTACTACAGCTGCAATGTATATGGACGTTTGCATGGATTTATGTTTAATTACAGTTTGATGTTTTGTTTTTTTAAGAAATGTTTTGTTTTCCTGCATTGCCTTCACAGAGGGAAATAGGTATTACACAAAGGTTGCTTTATCAACGTATTGTGTGTGTAGTACAGGACAGGAAAGGAAAGGTCAAACAGAGCTAACAATGCTTTTATTAAAAAAATCTCCAATTTAGCCAAGAGAGGATCCTGAACAGAGAAAGGCCTTTATCATAATAATAATAATAATAATAATAATAATAATAATATTAATAATAATAATAATAATAATAATAATCTTTATATAGCGCCAACATATTCCGCAGCACTTTACAATATAGAGGGTATAAGCACAGACAAGCCAGACATTACATTTTAAAAAAGCTACTTACAAATCAGACACGCGGTGTGAGGGCCCTGCTCGCAAGAGCTTACAATCTATTAGGGTGTATGGGTGAAACAAAGGGTTACAAGTACTTGGTTTACAATGGTACAGCCATGTTACATAAATATGGGGTAGTATACATAAAAAGTGGATGAACCTGCCATCCCAACCATACATCTATATACAGATAAGTGCCTGTGGGTGCCAAAGTTAAGGAAGTGATGAATGTGTGACAGAATTTGGGGGGTTAACAATTAGGGATCTTGGTAGGCTTGTCTAAGAAGATGGGTTTTCAGAGCGCCCTTAGAACTGTGAGGGTTGCGAGTGTGCCTGATCACATGGGGTAACATGTTTCAGAGAACTGGTGCAATACGTGCGAAATCTTGGAGACGGGCATGGGAGGTTGGATGAGTGAGGTGTGTAATCTTAGATTAGTAGCAGAGCGGAGAGCCCTGGTAGGGTGGTAGACAGAGACGAGGGAGGTCATGTAGGGGGGTGCAGTGTTGTGGAGAGCTTTATGGGTGAGAGTGATTAGTTTATGTTGTATTCTGTACTTAATAGACAGCCAGTGTAGTGACTGACACAGGGTAGAGGCATCAGTATAGCGGCTGGAAAGAAAGACAAGCCTGGCTGCTGCATTCAGGACAGATTGGAGAGGGGAGTTTACAGAGAGGGAGACCAACAAGTAGGGAGTTACAGTAGTCAAGACGAGAAAGAATAAGAGCAACAATGAGAGTTTGAGTTGTTTCCACAGTGAGAAAAGGATGTATTCTGGTGATGTTCTTGAGGTGCAGGTGACAGGAGCGGGCAAGGGATTGGATATATGAGGTGAAGGACAGATCCGAGTCTAGTACAACCCCAAGACAGCGGGCCTGCTGCCTAAGAGTTATGGTGGTGCCACACACCGAGACAGAAATGGCAGGGTAAGGTCTGTTAGTAGATGGTGGGATGACTAGAAGTTCAGTTTTAGTGAGGTTTAGTTTAAGATACAGGGAGGACATGATGTCAGAGACAGCGGACAGACAGTCACTGGTGTTTTGTAGCAGAGCAGGAGTGATTTCTCGGGAGGAGGTGTATAGTTGAGTATCATCAGCATAGAGATGGTACTGGAAGCCGAATCTGCTGATGGTTTGTCCAATGAGGGCTGTGTAGATTGAAAAGGGGAGAGGACCAAGAACGGATCCCTGTGGAACCCCAACAGCAAGAGGAAGAGGAGAGGAGGTAGAACCGGAAAATGAGACACTGAAGGAGCGGTTAGCTCAGAATTCCCTAACAGGGTGTATGAAGAAGGGGTTTTCTAAACCAAATGACCCCTTCAAGTTAATATCAATGTATAAGGTCCTATTTTTGCAAGATGAGCTGTAATTTTGAGACTCTTACTTGCTGTACATGTGAGCTTTGAATTTACATTAACTTTCAATATGGGTTAAAAGAAAAAAATGCGCTGTTGCTTAGCAATTTATATAAAATTATATACTTATTGTAATTGTTTCTAGATCAATACTTTTAGGCTAGGTTCATATCTGTATTGCAGATTTAATTGTCAAAGACAGAAAAAATAGCACTGTATGCTGCTTTATTTTTTTTTCATTAAAAGAGGGGACACCACAGTGGAAACCAACACAACATTAAAGTCAATGGGGTTCATTGGGCACCATTGATTTACGAGGTAAATGCAAGAAAAATTAATTGGCTAACCCATCCATAATGTTCTAGGAGTAATTCCCAAGCTTTGGTTCATGTATGGAACAGTCGTCAAAACTCCAGCCTGTATAATAAAATGAAGACTTTATCCAGAATAAAAAAGGAGATACAGGACCTGAGTCCTGCTTACGTGTTTCAAACCTAGAAAGGACCAAGGATATTTCTCAGCTTGAAATGTATAAGAATGACTCTGGTCCCGTGTTTCCTTTTTTGTCTTGAATAAAATCTTCATTTTATTGTACACACTGGATTTTGCTGGATTTGTATACAAAATGCCCCATGTAAAATGGGTCTGGTCCCAGCTCTGCAATAGTGGCTCCAAACAGGACCTCTGATGCAGATGTAAAGCAGTCCTGGACTTTAGAAAAATAATGTGAATTTGACTTTTCATCTATTTTCCACCTATAATGTATGGCAAATAGAGAAACATATTGATTTAAAAATGCATTATTCCTATAAAGTCTTTAGTCAGAGAATAGCTATTTGTAGACTGCAGTATAACCTATATATACAATATGGCTCATTACTATTTTTGCTTCTTATACAGAAGGTCTTTGAATTAATACCTGATAGAGATGTACAGGTATAGTACAAGAATAGGCTAAAGAAATACATAACATATAAGGGCATCTCTGAGCACTGTCCAAGTGCCAGGAGGGCCCCTTACTCAATGACACGTGTCATATGAACTACACTACACAGGACATAGGAAAAAATACTTCATCGTCTGTACTGCGGAAATATAACTACATATGTTGTAAGAAAACAGAGGATAGCACTGAGACTTTCCCCATCTAATGGGCCCGAATATCTGCCTGACTTGGCCAGGTGTTGTTGGTGTCCATGTCTTTAGGCATGAAAGTGAATGTGGGAGTGTGACAACAGATGCCTATATCACAGTCATCTCAAATGCAAAGGTATTGTTCATATAAGATATTTTGTGGAAACCAACTACCATTGATAATGTTCAAGAATGTAAATCTGTATGAAGAGGTTGAACTGAGATTAATCTTGCAGAATAATAGCTAACAAAGGAACCTAAAATTAACAATAACCACATAATGGATTGCTTATCTAAATAACAATGGCTGTTGTTTCCATTCTCCAGCAATCTGTTGCCACCCAATACTTACGGAGCATATGGACTTCATTGAGGAAAGGGCAAAGGATGAAGATCAAGTCTGACAGTAGAGGAATTAAGCAGATAGATGATGTAGTCATGAAGATATCAGACAGAAAAGACTTGACATGCAATGAACATTTAATCTAGCAGATATTAGCATAGAGCAGGGTTAACTTGGTGGTAAGTTCTGTTTGCATGAAACATCCATTACTCACTTCAGTTATTTGTCACCTTGTTGTAAAATCAGTTTATAATAGGGGTAATTAAAGTAAGGATTATATTCACCCAATAACTATGGTTCGGTATGCGGACACAGCACTGTTCATCGAGTGTTGATGATGACCATATTATGGTTAATTCAGTTTAATTCAATTACAATTTTAGGTGTAAATTTATCATTACAGGATTTGTCCATCTTCACAACCAATTTTTTCCAGTCTCCCAATGCAATTTTCAATAGGTGCTGCTTTCATATTGTTGCTACAGTTCCTATGCAGATGTACAGTATGGATTTCCAAGGTATCAAGCCCTGTTCTGTACAAATCCCAGCCCGATCTGACAGTCACCCATTCTCTTCTTCTTGTGAAACTACTAAAATTCACATACATGAGAACAACTAAAGGAAGTATGATTGTAAAATAAGATCATTCAGGGTTTGAGTTTTGCCTGTTACCATGTGTATCTACACCAGTCTGCCTAAGAGTTCAGGTAAAAAAAAGAAATAGGAATTGTATTACAAAACTGATATAACAATTATTTCTCATGTTAAGTGTTCTTCGTACAATACTTTAAATGGCTATAAGAATCATAAGAAAAAATAAATTGAATGAAAGGCTATACATTACATTTTACGTGCTAGACTTTTACCTGGTGAAATAAATGATTATTAAAGATATGCCTCAAAGAAGAGACGGATGGATTTAAATGTAAAAAATATATAGATTCAGTGATTGTCTTATGCATTTTATAAATGACTTACTTATTTGGGATTGTGGGACTTATGATATATTAAAGGTTATATGTACAGCTGTTTTTGTAATGCTGCAAAGCATATGAAATTAAAAGAAAATAAGAAAAATGGTAAATCTCCTGATTAAAAATACAATAATGTTTTGTATTAACAGCTCATATGCAGACTAATGTGTTTCCATAGTTACAGATCTTGTGCAATCATAAATTACCAGAAGTACAGGGGAAGTAATTGGAATGGAGAATAAGTGCATTTTATAAGGTCCATGAAAGAAGCAACTACCGAATATCACCATATGAAGATGAATAATATGCCAGCATGACATATATACATATGTCATGAACAAGAGTACAAGGGGGAAATCTCAAGGGCACAGGGGCACACAACAGGGCAGAGAATTAGATAACACTGATAACCTCAATTTTGTGCCAGTAAAATGGACAACCAAAGACAGACGGGTCTCTAGGGTACAATCCATCTCGGACACACACTCAGGCTCCACCTCCTTCTTCGCAACTTGAGGGTGACCAGGGATATGCTACGCAACAACAGCTCATACTCAGCTCTCACTCAGTCTACAATAAGACCACCACATATATACCCACATAGTCCACAGCCCCAACAACACACACTGTCACCACCTTTTAAGATACGAGTGAAAGAAAATCTATATTACCGCTCACGCACACCAGCAGTCACTTATCTCTTATTAGATTTATGCAGTTCGTAAGGGCAACAAGCTAAAAGCTTTAAGCTTTAATTTAAAGATAGAGTGCAATGTGGCTGAGAAGTGTAGCTGAAGACATGAGCAGACCTACTCTTTGTAGTAACTCCTGGATCTGACAATAGTTTGTGACCCGAAAGATGTTTTATGGAAGCTTCCAAATCCCCCAGCCCCTTCTTCTGCTTAGGTCACAGAGGGGATGGCTAATTAGATGCTGGGAACAATAAGAAAGTCATAATTTCCTGCTTCTGTCATAATTTCATCTAGGAATCTCCTAGCTTATCATGATCGCCAAGTTCCCAAGCCAGAATTTACCAACTCGGGCACAGCAAACATAAATGTGACAGATTATTTTCATTTCTATGGTTCCCTAAAGCCGAAAATTCTCATGAACAAGACAGGAATTATGGATGGGTTTCTTGGCCATAATCTCATAAGTGAGTTATGGAAAATATGGATTTGTTTGATGTATAATTTTCCCCATTGTCCTAGCCCATGTGCTAAGTTGTACCATGTACTCAGCGTCCCTGGTGACATATAGTCTGGCTCCAGCTTTCTTTTTTCCCACTTGTCCTAACATGTCCATGCTAATTGGCATAGTTGTCAGAAGGACTCACTAGGACTGAATATATATATATATATTATATATATATATATATATATATATATATATATATATATATATATTATATATATATATATATATATATATATATATATATATATAGTTTGATGGTATCAGTGTGCTGAAATTCTCCTCCAGTTTTCTATTTTTTGGAGCCTTTCTTGTTTACCCGATTCCATTAGGAACAGAATAATCCTAAAATAGATAGGAAACAAATCAAATTAACTGGGAATACAGCACCATCTTACATAGCCCAGATATGTGTGAGAAAAGGAAATTTCTCACTACAATGATTAGTTTTAAACATGAAGGGATAAATAACTGAAGACTTTAACTAAATACATTGGTCTTATGATATTGCCCTGATCAGGAGATTTATCTGCTCTGAGTGCACACAAGTGTCTGTAGGTTACTGTCCATATCTCCCTTCCTGATTAGACAGAGAGCTGGGAGTGATGTCCCCATGGCAAGACCAGAGCAGAGGCTTTATCTCTAACAAGATTATATTAATTACCTGATAAGTAATTGTTGGCACTCTTTCAAGCACAGTAGCTTTGTTTACCCCTTTATTTATTTCCTATATTTATTTCACTGTAACAGGATCAGCTAGTTATAGAGGAGATAACAAATCTAATCACTCCTATAGTTCCACCCAGAACATGACCTGACTCAAAGTCTAAATCTGTATCTGATTCTCTGAAAGACCATCATAGAGATAATTTGATTTAAGTAGGTGATGTATTTTACCTCATGTTGCTCCTAGATTTTTTCAACTTATAATATATTTTTCAAATATCCTTCCACTTATTTTCAATGTTAAGCAAAATGCAAGTTAGCAGCATTTCTAAATACTGTATATAATAAGGGTTTCTGTTGTCTGTATATTCTTTCTTTTTCTGATCCAAAAGTTACCAGACATCTGTTTAGCACATTTAAAGAAACACTTTAAACTCATACATATCTGACCCTGAGACACAAAGCATTTGCTGATAGTGCCATGTTCTCCACTTTGAGACAGCAAGCAGTTGTTTACAAGCGAAATGTGCTAGGGTCTTTAGTTTGAGTAATTTAATAAAGTATTTTATAGGATCCATCATTGCTTTTGAGTCTGTTACCAGCGGCTGTAAGCAGTAATAATCAGCTGGCACCTGCTGTCTATGGCCTGGGCTCTCTGTATGAGCCTATCCCATACAATCTTACTGGCATTATGTAAACCAGTATGTCACATGTAGATAAGGAATTAAGCAACCAGATAAACAATCTCTGTGCCCTATTTAAAAAAGGCAGAGGGGAGAGGCTCCTGCTGCAGTTGACTTACAGCTAGACACAACTAGTGAGGAGAAGGATTCATAAAATGACTCATCTCTTACACAACAATTTCTTACTGTTTTTCTTATTTTTAATTGCAATGAGACAAAATGAGACAAAAAGTAAAGAGAATTAACTGTGGATTTTCCATGTTTACTGCTATGAACAGTAAAGTCTCCTTCTTTCATTTTACCTATATTCATATCTACCACCAAAATGTTGTATTAAGCATTCAGTAGCTATTTGTATTACAATATAATGACCTATGTGAAATTATTTACGCAGGTCATTTAGTTTTGCCAAGGACGAGGTCGCTCTATGAATACATTGAAGTTAAACTTCCTGGCTGATATGACAGGGAGGAGTGGATGTGATGTACTTGTATAAAGTCATAACTGCTTTAATTAACTTTAGCCTGTTCAGTACTTAAGAAGGATAAATTAGTTAAACAATTTTTGCATTGTAAACATTACTGTGTCATGTGTTGTGCTTAACAATTTTTAATGAGTCTAACAATATTAAATTTGGTTGTTGCTTGTAGTCTTAATTGACCAAGTAAACCCACTCTGCCCTTTTCTTTGTTGATCCTCTATAACTACAAAGTCCTGTTAAGGCCCACATGCACATTAGAGAAAAGTTGTCAATCTTGCTGATTTTAATAGGTCCGGATAAAAATCTTATGTGTATAGAAGTCTCCTGACCCCTGACAAATCATCAGGCATATCTTATTTTAATGCCTGATCCCTTTATTCTTCCCGAACATAAGATGCCACTATTAAAAACACAAGACCAAACAAGCTTGTATGTGTATAGAAGTAATCAAGAGGAACAGCCATCTATTTGGCCAACAGCTTCCGAAGGTTTGTGAGGTCCTTTAGTTGGACTGTCAATTTTGCAATGGTCATTGTAATGCTGGGATCAGGTTCTGTTTAATTATTTTCTACAGACCTGTGACCTTTCCTTAGTCATTTTGACTTTTTAAATGTTTTTATCTCTTTTGGTGCATTTGTCCTTCATAAAGATGTGATTTATTTGCATAATTTACAGTTGTGCACCACTTTTTTGTGTCTCTTTTTCATTCTTCACACAAATCTTTGCTTTGCTGGTACAGTCAATTTTTAAATTCTTTCATCATGTAGCTGCTGAGTGACACTTATCTTTTATGTAGATACACAGATAACAGTGTTATTAAAGAAGAATCAGAATGTTCGTCTTAGCAATTTCCTCCAATGTCAAATACAACACTGCTGGTTCACATTTATTGCCAGACATTCTGCTTGGACAATGCAATTTTTTTTTTCAAAATCCCCTCCCTCTGACTAGAGATAGAAGCCAACAGTGCTAAAATGTTAGTCAATGCTGTAGAAGCGGCCACAGCCTACAAAGGTACGGGTATCCAAAATTCGGCTGTGAAGAGCAGTTTCTATGAAAGCAGCCAGATGGGAAAACTTCTTTAAGTACTGACAATCAGTTAGCAAGTTAGCAATAACTCAATAACTTTCTGTGGCTTATTGTTAAATATTTACCTAGACCCAAACAACAATTCATCCTTGGAAAAAAATGAAATTAAACATGACAATCCACTTCTGTCTTATTAAATATAGCAGCTCCAGCCGGTTGACCCTCATGTTATTTAACTCTTGCCAAAAACAAATAGAGAAATCTTTTTACAAGGAACAATTGACTAAGATAAATTGGCAGGTGGAGGATGGAGAACAGCGGGTGTGAACTATTAGGGATTATGTTAAAACTTTTGCATGCTGCATTAACCATCTTATACATCCAAGTCTGGCTTATGGCAACAGTGGTAGAAAGCCAATTATGAGACAGTCTTTTTATCCTGTTGGACAGACCTGACACCAGTTTTGATCTCTGAAAATAGATTACAGCCATGCAAACAATTCAGCTAAGAATAAATTGCTGAACTTTAATCGGTAACTGAATTTATTTTTTGCAAATCAAAGCAGGTGGTTGATTTTAAAAAAAATCCCTGTTTAGTGTATATGTACCAGTGTGAAGTATTTTCAGTAGGTCTGAAATATAGTGAGGGCATTTCTTAATAAATCACAGGTTATGCTGACAATGTCTATGTGCTTTTGATAGTCAGTTCTATATGTATACAAATAAAAGCCATGAAAAGGAGAGGAAAGGTGATAATAGGGTAAATACTAGTGTTTTGTTTCATATTTGGGTTGATGTCAAGTTCAACCTAAATCTCAGTAGTTTGAATCAGTTTGGCCCAAATAAAATTTTGGTAAAAATTTGGAGAAAAAAAATCAACCTTAACCCTATGCTAAAGTTGTGGGTTAGGGTTTTTTTTAACAAATGTATAGTGAACCTAATGTTCTGTGGCGCTTCTGAGTATGTATCATTTTCAGGATGACGAGACTTTCCGGTTCTACAGCACTTTTGATTAAAATAACATAGAGGTTAACTGAAAATTATGTTGAACTGGAAGGGACATCGAGCCAAAGGTGACACCTGGCCAATAAGTTCATTGTAAAAAGTCATTAAAAAATCCTCACCTCTAACCCTAACTTAGGGCTAAGGTGAAATATTCAAGCTTGGGATGACCAAAAACATATTTTTTATATGTTTGGTTGAATTAGCGTAAAATGAACAGGGAACGTCAGATTTTATTATTATTTTTTTTTAATTTGTATAGCACTGTTATATTTTATAGTGCTGTATCAAAATTGTCATTATTCACATTGGCGCCAGACCACAATGGAGTGCTCACTTTAAATTCCAGATTAACCTATCAGTATCTGGAAACCAGAATATTTAAGTAAGAAAAGAGGGAAAAAAACACAGGAAGAACATTCAAAGTTTTTGCAGATTTTGTCTTTGGTAGGATTTGAACCCAGGACTCCAGAGCTACAAGGAAATGGGAAGGGAAGGGAATGGAAGGAAAGGAAGTCCTGCCATAGGCAAATAGGCAAATAGCCTAGTTGACATCCTCTGGCACCCAGCAGCTGATCTCCTTATTTGACCCATACTACTACCACCAATATTTGTCTATGGAACTTGTATGGTTATGCGCTTGATTTCATGCACTTGTTTACAATGAATGAGGCTGAAACCCCTGAACTCAATAATTAAAAAGGGAGACAGAACATATTTGGCCATATAAAGTAGAGTTATAAATACAGATGTTGCAAAGATAAACCTTACAGATAACATATGTATCTGTCTGCATACTTGCACGTGCACATAAAAAGCAGCCGAGAGAGGATGGCCACTGGATAAACTAAGCTGCCATAGACATGCGCAGTACAGTGGCGCTTACAGCATTACTTTTATGTATGAACGTATGCATTGCTGATATCTTCTTTGATTTATTGTTTGTATGTATCTTGTGTTTATACACTACCAGGTCATCCTGAACATTTTACCGTATGTTATGCACTTTTAAAGCTTTTTGAAGATAAATTAAAATATCTACTGTAGGTCTTCTATGGGTTTTTTTTGTATTCAAAATGCATGTTTCACACATATCTATGTTATGATCAATATCATATTTACATGTATTATCGGATGTATGGAAGGATCAGGTTTAATATTTATGAAGTTTTCCATGAACATTGGTTGGATAACAGCTTAATATGTATGTGCATAAATGGTAATATACAGTAGGTACTTGTAAGTCATTTTGTTTGAGAAGAGCCCCACTGAGCTGACCTGATAAATTGAACAGTCCAGGCTTTTGTGAAGCCATGACTGCCATATTTGAAGTGACAACAGATTGTGTCTAGATCATGGGCTTAACTATAGCCATAACAGCCATAGCAACTGCTATGGGGCTCATAGGTTGAGGGGACCTCCTTAGGTATAAGAACACTGCTCCATTTTATAGAGAACAAGTAGTTGATGGCTTTCTTCAATCCAGCACTACTATTTGGGTTCCCTGACATATGGTGGGAATATTTATACCTGCTGTTTTACTTTATTGTCTTTCGATAGTGGGGCCCCATCTCATTATGCTACGAGGCCCGATAAATTCTAGTTAGGCCTCTAACCCATGTATAGTTTAACACTCAGTGGTGAGTTTTGCCAGTGAGTTTTACTTTAAGCACAGCTTTTGAAAAACTACCAATTTAGCATAACTTCAGGAATTCTGCTCTCTCAACTTGACTCTCTATTGATTTGAGGCCTCTAGGCATAGCACAATCTTTTAAAGGAAGTTAGTTGGTTTCATAGTCCCTACTTGTGAGAGGGGTCTCTTGAAAATAAGCTGCTAGCAAAGTGCTCCTCTACTGACACCCACAGCGATCATCTGTGGGAAAACCGAGAAGTAATTGTTAATTTTTCCTGTAGCACTGCCACAGGGAAAACTAACCATTACACAGTTTTCATTCAAATCAATGGTTATACAGGATGGGACAGATCCGTCAGAGCAAGAGATAGTGTTTGTAACTGTTTTCTATTCTCGGCAAGTGATTTGGCTCCTAAACAAAGTGTCCCTCTTCCAATTAAAAATTCCCATGACAATATGTTTTCTTGGACCACACCGCATCTCAGTGTATGCTGATAAAGGGTATGCATTTGCTTATGCAGATCAGCAAGTTCCTGACATATATACAGTATTACCAATGGTGAATATGCAATTAAATTCTATACTTTGGAAGTTTACCATCAGTTCTATTGTCAAACTAGATAAAACAATGTGATATGAGTTGTGCAAACTGACAAACGTAGTTATAGTATATTGACAACCTGAGCTGTGATACATATGTACATGTGGGTGTATGAGTATAGCAAATGCATGAACAAAACAGTAGAATACTTCACATAAAAAGATTTGGTGGATTTATATTCACAGTTTTTTTATTGTTTTTTTCTGGGTTAATGTACTTTACAGAAATAATAGTTGTTTCATAATATCGCTTAATGAGATATTGGCATGTTTCAAAAGGGGCAGTAGAGAATTTTAAGTATTAAACAAACTATGTTTACGGAACTGGTATAATTTTAATGGATTTCTCAGTGGTCAATAGACCCACTTTCATTATTGTATATTATGATCATTTGTTATGCCATTTTCTCAGGATCCCTCCATACTTTTACGTTCTCTGCTTGCTGTTTGTAAATCAAAGCATTCTTGATGGTATCCAAGATCATTATAAATATTAATGGTTAGAATATAAGCTGTGATTTTGTAGTAACTCTATAGAATAAAGTCCATGGCAAACCATGAAGTATGATTTACAAAGGTAAAATTAATTGCATTTGCACACATGAAGTAATAGTGAAGGAATAGATTAAATCTAGACCTTACATGTACAATGTGTTGACATTTCCCCTTTTTCAGGTATTATCTTTAGAAATAAGGAGGTGTAGCCTATGATGTGTGCCCAGGAAAGGTACAGTGTATTCTATATGGCACAGACTGCTCATCCTTCCACTGAAGCACCCAAATTTATGTTCAGGTGTGCAAAACCTTCATTTGTTCTATCATTTCTGTTAACTAGGCATGTCCAGGAGACATGGGCTTATATGCCAAGGAAGGAGCTTATCAATGAAAGGATTTCCATAAAAAATTGTGTAGGATGATCAACAATCTCCTGGTTACATAGTTTACAAATTCTCTCTTCCCTCGGCATCACATACTTGGCTCTTTCATGGATCTCCTCTTACCTCTTCGATCAGACGTTCAGTGGCTCTTAATCTCTCTCCATCTTTTCCTTTCTTCCTCTCTCTATTGAGTTCACTTAGAGATCAGTCCTGGGTCCTCTACTCTTCTCGCTCTGTAAGCTTGGACTCGGTGAACTTATAGCATCACATGGCTTCCGATACTACTTATATGTTGATGAAACTGAAATCTATTTCTCTGGCCTCTACTTTCTAGGATCCCAGATTGTCTATCATCCATATCCTCTGTCGTCTCCTCTCACTTTCTCAAACTCAAAATGGAGAAAACTGAGTTTATCATCTTTTCCCCTTCCCACTCCACCCTTCATCTGACTAATCTATCACAGTCAATGGCTCATTTGTCCAGTCCCACAAGTCTTCTGCCTTGGGTTAACCCTTGACTCTGCCCTGTCCTTCAAACCACATATCCAAGCTCTAACCACTTCCTGCCAAATTCACCTGAAAAATATTTCACAAATCCGCTCTTTTCTTGACTTTGATTCCACAAAATTTCTTTTTCATGCCCTCGTCATCTCACACCTGGATTACTGCAACACTCTTTTCTGTGGCCTTCGATCTAGTACTCTTGTTCCCCTTCAATTCACCTTCAACTCTGCTTACCGTCTGATCCACCTCTCTCCTTGATTCTCCTCTGCCTTTCCCCTCTGCCAATCCCTTCACTGGCTACCCATTTCCCAGCGAATTCAGTTCAAGCTGCTAACATTGACCTACAAAGCTCTCCATAAACTGACCCCCATACATCCCTGCCTTAATTTCACAATATCTCCACTCATTCAATCTCCACTAATCACAGAACCTTCTTCTTTGCTCTCATCTTGTCACCTACTCACACAACTGTCTCTAAGACATCTCCTGTGCTTCCCTCATAGTCAAACTCTCCCCCATCTTCACTAGTTTCAAATGCAACCTAAAAATTCATCTCATCAGGATAGCCTACAGCTTTCAGTCACCACTGCCACTGCACCATAATACACACCTCTATGTCCCTCACTTCCTATCTCCTCCTTCTCCATTGTAGATTGTAAGCCCTCACAGGCAGGATCCTCTCTCCGACTGTATCAGTATCTTAATTAGTGTTATTGTATTTGTCTTGTATTAGGAGTCTGAAACCCTTGGCTTACATAACGCCCTGGAATTAATAGCACTCAAAAATAAATACATTATTATTAATAATAATAATAATAATAATAATAATAATAATAATAATAATTCATCATCATCATCATCAATAATTTTCTAAGACTGAAAAAAGACTTTCGTCCCTTTTCCAGAAACTTAGTCCCTATAACTTGTTATATTTTTGCACTTTAGAAATGCATCCATACGCTTCTTGAACTCTTTTAGTGAATTCACCATGACAAGTTCCTCTGGCAGAGAGTTCCACAGTCTCACTGCTCTTACAGTGAATAATCCGTGTCTATGCAGAAACTTTCTTTCCTCCAGACATAGAGAATATCCCTTGTTCTAGATACAAATAGATCTCGGGGAAAGCTCTATATATATATATATATATATATATATATATATATATATATATATATATATTAGACACTCCTGTTGTCTTGTTAGAGGACGACGTGGAGACATAACCCGATACGTGGAGGGAAGCAAAGTTCACTCCTGCTATGGGACCCACTCTCCTCTACATAATGTTTTCTTTCTTTTTAGATACAGTTTTAGCTATAGTTACATACGAACAATATAAATTAGTGTTTTGTCTTATACCTAATAATTCCACCACACATCTATAGGGTAACATAAAAGCTAATAACTGTAGATTACAAAGTTCTTTTATTGCATTATTGTTTGCAAAAATAAGTTCAATTTCTCTAAACCCAACAGAAAATAGCTTTTAACCAAAAGGCACAGACCTTTCAAACAAAATTTAATTTTCTCTATTCTCAAAAGAAAACTTAAATATTGTTTCAACAGTGCATTTGGATTAAGTTCAAATGGGAAGCAGAAATTTCAATAAATCAAATGTCATTTAAATATTCACCATCTCCCTTGCATTGGCATGCAGCACACAGTTCAAGCACAGTTTATGTCTGAACAGACCTAATTGCAAGTGTGATGCAGATAATTATTGGAAATTTTCTTTACTATACTAAGCAAAAAAAATTAAACTTTTAATCTTCATCATATTCATAATTCTGCTGTTATCTACAACTACTACTAAAATCACATCTTTCTCTCTGCATTGCAACTGTATTAAAAATAAAATTCCATAACACCTAAAATTAGAACTTGCAAAATTCTTTCTTTTTTTTGCAAATAAACTGACAGTTTTTCTAATAGAAAAGAGAAAGTATAGGAGTCCCCTGAAAACATTGCCATGTGCATTGCTCAGGGTGCCTCCCTGCTCCTTTCTCTTTCTTTTCACAGTGTTGCACTTTGGATTTGGGTCAATACCAATTTCAGTTTGATTCAAAGTGATTCAATTTGGGCCGACCCAAATCAAAAATTGGTAAAAATGGCCCCCAAAAAAATCAAACCTAAAACTAATTTGGGGAATTTTAAGGAGCTATCTTGCCATTCCACTGTACTCCCCAATGTTATGGAAACCAGAAGTGATGATAAACATGACATTGAACAGGAAGTGATGCCGCACAAGGAGTGATGCCAGTCTGGGAGCGCAGTGAAATGGTAAGTTAGCCAATACAATTAAAAAAAACCTTAACTCTAGTCCTAGCTTAGCATTAGGATTACAGATAAGGTTCAAGTTCTGAAAAAGTTTAAAGATAGGTTTAAAGGAAAAATTCAGGTTCGGGATGTCTTGAACCCAAGTTTTTGTCACAAAGTCAGTTGCCCTATTGTTGAACTGAAGAGGGACCTATTCAAGCAAAAATACTTTTAGGCACCTCTGCAGAATATTTTGCATCCACAGTCAAATTTGCAAATTCAGATCTCTAATACATTATACATAATATAAATTGAAATTTACATTTTCTTGCCAATGCTGGAAATGTTGCAGAATTTTAACTAAAGAAAATCTGCAACATTTCCATCCTGTGTGCAGGAACTGTAAAAGCTCTTGCTGCTCCAGTCCTTTAGTGAAACCCTGAACCAATCTTAAGAAAACAGGGATATATGCAGCCCTAAATCAAGACGGGCCTCCTATCACATGCTTGTTTGATGGCATACCACTTTTATATATCACAGTTTATAATTTTTGTGGCAGGATAATTCTAAGTAATCTTGAAAAATTTGTATTACAAAATGTAAGTGTGAAGCCAAAAATAGGATATATTTGCATTTTGTGAATATTTAGAATATAATTAAAGCTTTCCGTCATCCTTAAAAATAAGTCATATTTATCTTTAGTCAACAGTGATTGTCGTACTCCCAAAAACATCCAAAGTTTAATGCAATTAAAGTCTTTGTCATGTTCCTGTGGATTGAAGTCTTTCACCTTAATCAGTTTTATTTTTAGCTCTCTGAAACTGTATTTAAACTTCACAATAGCTTTCCGTCATTTCTCTCTGCTCATACATAACCCTTCTCTCTGAGTTCTACAAACCTCAATAGGTGCTTCTGAAATATTGGTATGGAATAATAACAGCCCAAAAAGGACACCTTTATCATTCACAGTCAGATAAAGCCATTATCGTGCTGCTAATGAAAAATTGCAAATATACTGCTAAAGAATGAACTTACTAGATATTGAACTGCATCACCTTAAATTATGTGAAACCTTAGTCTAGCAGCTCTAATATAGCCACCATAAAGAAGGCATTTCTCTATTACATAACTTTCTGTATCTTAGGCAAAAATTGAGTCTATGCTATGCAACTATTGAAAGAGATAATTACTTGGGAAAAATGAGTATGGACGGGTAAAATAAATGTATCATTGTTTTGAATATATATTTTTTCTTCATAACACCAAGAGCAAAATTGATCATTACTGGGTTATTACAATTTCTTGACATGGGTTGCAGGCTTTCTTGGGGGTTCTTCCTTCAATAGACATGTAAGACGTGTGTGTGTTTTAACCATTTAAAGGGATTTTTTCACCACAATGATTAGCTTTCAACATATAGAAGATAAAGGAGATTTTATCTACTGCTAGTGTACACAAGTTTCTCTAGGTCACCAACCACCTCTCCCTTCTCATTCTCTTATCTGATTGCTGTACAACCTGCCGTATAACCATGGTGAGTCACTCCCTGGTAAGTCTTATCTCCAGCACAGAAGTTTGTTTACCTAAGTTAATGACAAGTTTAAACCTTTAAAGCTATTTCGCCTTGTGCACTACAGTTTACAAACCTCTTGCACTCATATTACTATAACAGAATTAGCTAAGAATAGCAGAGCTAATATGTCAATCACTGCTACAGAATCACAGTCTAACCAGGAAGTGTGAGTCTTAAGCTGGCTGTGGTTCTATGAAACAGCATGGTGAGACAATGACTGTCCATTGTCTTTTGTTACAGGTGGCGCAGCTTCTCTTTCAACAGTGCTATCTTTTGGAGCGGGGAATGCATCTCCCAGTGCCACAGCTACCCTAGAAATGCAACTAACAGCTTTGTAACTAACAGCTTTGTTCCTAAAGCAGCCTCTGGACCCTCTGATTGTCACGGTCCAAGATTATGACATGATCAAAGCAAATTCCCCTTCCCAATTGGATCACTGGGTTTTTCATTGTCTAATGGAGCCTGGGTTAAACCTTCAGACACACCTGGAGAATTAGAGTAGCCCCAGGACTATATAAACAGAAATATTAACTTATTCCACTACAGCAGACTTAATAAACTGGGAAAGGTGATAACAACTCTTTGGTGTTACACAGGTCCTACACTAGGCAAGATAGCAACACTTTGTCCATAGATATTTCTCTGCATAAAGTAGCACTCTGACAAATTACTACTTTAAGCAGTTTCTAGCTGACAGTGAAATTTTAACTTTTATAAAAATATCTTTGTCATAGAACAACCCCAACTGAGAGTTTCCTTCAGGCTGAACTTTATAGGCATTTTTTTTCTAGACATGATACAGATTGCTATGTAGGTTATTCAATATTGCACATTTATAGTAGTTTTTGCTAAAAAGTTGCACTTGTCAGGGTTTAGTCATGAATAGCGCTATTTAGCTGCTTACAACAGTATATAAATACCATTAAATGCACAGCTTGTGAGGGCCATAGACAAGCTTTGAAAATGACAAAGTACACTGCTTTTGGTGGGTTTTAATCAATTTTTCAGATCTATGTGCTTTCCTGACATCAACTCTACAGGCTTTATTAAAAATGTACTATTATTAATAATTCAGGAACAAAACCACAGGAATGGGAAATCAGTTAGTGTTACTTTTGAATTAGGGTAAAGAAAAACTGTCAGTCACACTTAAATTACTGCATATAATCAGCACCAAAGGTAGGAAACTGCAACTGATTTAAGTTAATAGCAAAACTTTTGGTATATAAATGTTCTGTCTTTGTCCTTATATTTCACAAAGTAATATGCACTTTTTGACAGCTGCAATCAACTGATGACACTGTTATGGTGGGCACTGTAGATTTGCCATTGTTATGCTGTTTTGGCTGCCATTGCTTTGGTGGCCATCATAGGGTTGGCACTGTTATGGTGGGCACTGTATGACTGGCACTTTTATGGTGGGCACTGTATAACTGCCACTGTTTTAGTGGGTGATGTATGGCTGGCACTATTATGGTGGATGCTGTATGTCTGGCACTATTATTTTGGGTACTAAAAGACTGGTACTGTTATGGTAGAGACTGTATGGTTAGAATTGTTATGGTGGGTGCTACATGACTGGCACTATTATGTTGGGCACTATATGGCTGGCACTATTATGGTGGGCAATAAATAGATGGCACTGTTATGGTTTGTACTTTTTGTCTTTATATGATATTTGAGCAAACTAAATGGGCATTATATTTTTCAATCTGTTTTTGTATTATCTTGGGATTCCATAAATAAGTATTTATAAAAAATGTCAGATCAGTATGTGACAGTGCAGTTTAAGCACAGGGCAAAAGGTACAACAGCATTAGGTCCCCAACTGGCAAATCATATGAGCTGTGGTTGGGAATTCAAATGCACATGCTGTTGCCTGCAGCCCCCCCTTCTCCTTACAAAGTGCAGTAGAGATGTGTCATGTTTGATGAACTTTCCGACTCAAAGTCACAGATAGGAATCTGGACTCAAAACATATCCCTCTCCTTCCTTCTCTCTCATATCTAGTTGTCTGTCTCATATCCATCGCTCCTTCTCTCTGGCTGTCTCCATATATCTATAGTATATATCAGTCTTCCTCATATAAGCCTCCCTTCCTTTTTCCCTATCAATCTTTTGTTAGTTTAGATCACAAGATAATTGGCATAGAGCATACACAATACTATGTTTCATATTAAAGGGGTTTTCTCAGCAGAAGGTAGACAGGGCTAATTAAAAATAAAAAAAAATACTAACAGTACTCACCTTCCCAACCACTCCATGAAGCTTCCACTGTTCTCCATCTTCTTCCTGCCCAGGCGGTGTGACGTCATCAGGCAACGCAGGTAGCATGATTACATTCTTATGCCACCAGAGTACTCTGCGGAGCTGAGAGCCTTTGCTCTCTGCTCTGCAGAAGCCTGCAACTGTATGAGTGTCCAGAGGAATACTGAGTTGCATGTAATGTCAGGAAATCTCACGCAGGCGGTTACAGCAAGTTAAAGGGTCGGATGTGGCCTACGGGCCGTACAATGCCCAGATCTGGTTTAGAGTGTTCACTCTAATTCACTTTCTTTGCCTTTATACAAGATATATCTGGATCTCTGAAAAAGGTCCAGCAGAGGCCATCAGAAACAAAGGAGTAGCATGTTTTTCAAAATTAAATGACATTGCTTTGTTTATTTTGTGTCAGAAATTTTTGCTTCCATAAATTTCCAAAAATGGATAGAGCAACATTTAACTTGATAGTAATATCTCTATGCACTGTGTTAACTGTCACAACCACAGCTATTAAAAAGCACTGAAAAAGTCTAAATAAATATGCATTTGTCGTGATATCACGGTGTCAAGTTTATCTTATCTCTATACAGTTGTTGTAGGTACCTTCAACATCCTTATAAAATATACTTAACTATTAAGAGGACCGGTTTCAGAAAGCCATAAAGTAGCTCTATTTTATTGTCCATATACCAAGACCTACCTCTGGAAATTCAGAATAATAAGGCAGTAATGTAGAATCTAAAACATAGTTATATAGTTAAAACAGTTGAAAAAAGGCTTATAAGTTCAACCAAGGGAAGGAAAGATGTGAATAAAGGGAAGTGTAGAGGGAATTTTTAAGCTTTGTGTCCCCTACTGATGAAGACTTTGAAACTCATATGCCAAGAACCAATTTTTCCTAAAGGAATATTTCATTCCTAATCCTAAAGTTGCCATCGGACTGGATCCAGATGTTTTATACAGCTACATAAGTATTAATATTATTTAGCTGTAAGTAGCTATTTAAAGGGGTTTTATTGTTACAAAGATCATGTCTCAGATTATGGGGGCAGTAAAAATAAGCACTTTTGTAATTGGGTTGCATTACCTCTGTCACTTGGTTTAGCAGATATGAGCTTTTCTGTAAATCTGCATTCTGTTTCTGCTGTTGCTCTGATGCTGGTGAAAATGCCCCCTGGTCGATTTTCTAGACAAACAGCCTGCACTGTGATTGGCTGGCTGACATTTCATTCAGCCTGTTGGAATACGCCCCTAGACAGGAAACGCCTCGGCCATGCCCCTGCACTGTGATTGGCTGCCTGCACACTCTGTGTTTACTCCCCTCTGAGCTGTTAAAATTGATAGTGAAACCAAGGTCTGCTGTCTCTATATATATCTCCCAGCTCTATGGTGATGATCTGGGCAATGACTGCCTGTTTAAAGGGCTTTTGCCAAGAGGTTGTTTCACCTCCTCACAGATCCAGTCCTTAAGCTGCTACTTTGAAAAGAGGGCGTTCTATTCCTCAGGGCTAATGCAAGCCCCGCCTCCTTATGATGTCATCGTCCGTAGTGTATAACATAAGGATTCAACAATGTGTCTGCATAAGCTGCTTGTAAAGTGCAGTGCTTAGGTGATCACCTTTGCAAGAGAGTGGTTGGGATTTCAAGCCCCATCAGTATTTTTTTTTTTTTTTCTTTTATAGATTGTACACATATGTAAAGATATGAAAATATATGTGTAGACATCTATAATTTTATTTATACACACACAAAGCTCCCCTATATAGTGTCCCATTGTCACAGTAGCCACACCAAGCACTTCCAACATATGTGATACAATGCATATACTCTGTGGGATGAGACATGATATAGGGGAGCTATGTATGTGTATATATATATATATCATTATAGAGATTGACATATATATTTTAGGTCTCTATACATATGTGGAGAATTAAGGGGGAGGGAAATACTCTGTGAGGGACTAGAACTCCAAACCCCTTCGTTGTAAAGCTAAAACTCTTCCGCTGCACCAACAGCCCAAGTTAGTTATAGGCTGAGCAGGGTCTTTTCTAAAAGCTGAGTGCTTCTCTCCTCGTTATTTTCACTCTCATGTTACTGACAGCAAGCAGAGATCTTTACTTGAAGCTGGAATTTGTCCTTGTAGTTGAGTAAAGGTCTCTGCCTGTTGTCAGTACAATTTGGGTGAAGACCACTAGAAGTTAAAGCTGCTGGCTTTCAATTTCATTTGTGTGTAAACTAAGACATATGACAGGTGCTTGCTGGAGTTTGGAGCCTCAAGGCTGCAGACATAAGCATGCAGGAGGCTACAGAGCTGTTATATCCAGACAACCTTCTGCATCCCCTGCTTCAAACAAAATGATGATGTCACAGTTCTTCAGTGAGGGGAGACACACCTCCTGGGAGGAGAGACACGCCTGCTGAGAGGAGAGACACACCTGCTCAGAGGAGAGATACGCCTGCTCAGAGGAGAGATACGCCTGCTCAGAGGAGAGACACGCCCCTGGATTTCAAACTCAATCTGAGAAAATTAGCAGAACAGCATGAACAGCTCAAACGATAACACCCCTTTAAGCTTTTCTAGAAGCCCTCACCTGTTCCTCTTTGTTACCAGCTTCTGGGATGGCTATTCCATAGATTCACAGTTCTCATGGTGAAGAAGGCTTTTCTCCTCTGGATAGTGAATCTTTTTTTCTCTTGGTTGATGGAGCTCCCCTTCTCTTTCGAGGGGGTTCACATGAAACTGCTTACAAGCAGCATAAACTAGGTAACTCTGACAAGAGTGAAAGAATGAATTCAGTTTGCCACTTGTACTAGTATACTTATAATTTTGGCAGAAAGTGAAAACTAGGCCTAGCTTACAAATGAAGCAACAGTCCTTCAAAATTGTGAATGACAATGAAGTCTGCAGTGTAAACCAATGACAAAGTGGAACACATCACTCTTGTCTTTCGACACTGTCTGGTTTGGCAGGTAGGCCACATTTCCTCGTACGTAGCTGAGCTGCAGTTCGAGACATTGTCCAGAACTGGAAAAGATTGGGAATATTTCTGGAAGAAACAGGCAGACTCTTTTTGTTAATCTTTTACACCTCTTTAAAGGCAATTGTTGTGAATATCAAGTTATAGTCTCATTGAAGAACATGGCCAATCTCTCCGGTTGTCAATGACTGTACAGAAAACAGAGCCACGGGGATGTAGAAAAGATCATGTATAGGTCAAGCCTAATTCACATTACATTAAACAAGGATCGCTAATCCTCTATGGAGGTATTGCAGTGTCCTAATTAAGAGGGAGGTTCTACCAGAAGAGTAGAAAGCTGCTGGGTGGGTGGAGGGGGTACATAATATTGAACTCATGGAAATTATTGTTACACTTAAATTGCAGTCTTAATAGCAATAAGACTGCACTTGAGTAGCAATTGTGATAGCAGTAAAACTGTTATACTAGTCTTATGGGAGATACATATATGCAAATGATTCACTAGATTTATGCAAATAAGTATCAGAACCATATGCATATCATTAAAGTCTTATACAAGATGAATGACTGGAACAGGTCACAGACTACACATAGACTTTTGTCATGTGACGATTGCATTTGCAGTTGCTAAGATTTTTTTACCCCATGTCAATGTTATTATCTTTCCTCTAAGATTGGTTTCACTCACATTGTGCCTTATTTATCAAAACTGTCTAAAAGTAAAATTTTCGTTGTTGCCCATAACTACCTATCAGAGTTAAGCTTTCATCTTGTTATATGGGATGCTAGGGGCAACAAAGACAGTTTTACAATAAGACAGTTTTAGTAAATAAGACACAATGTTTTTCATGGCATTTTTTCTGGCTATTTCTTACTGCAATTTTTGTTTCTGTCTATAAACACTGAATTTAGATATTACAAGTCTATAGTGAAATATTAAACACGTTACAAAGGATTTACTTTGTTGTATTTTTCGTTGTTTGGTTCTAATTTTTTGGAACAGTAGCATTTTTTGAAAATGCTGCATTATCTTGGTGTGACGTTTTATCTTCTTTTTTTCTGGCATTTCTCACATTTGTCCAGATGAGTTATTGGGGTTTTTTCAGCATGCTGTTTCACAGAGTTACAGTCAGCTTTAGACTCCCACTTCTTTATAAGGCTGTGGTGAAGTGATTGGAATATCAGCTCTGCTATTCCTACCCTAGCTAAGTCTGTTACAGAAAATTTGCTAATAGCTTACCTACCTTAAAAGGGATGTATCGCTTCATCAGTTCGGCTGTTTTCTTGTAGCTTCATTTTCACAGTTCCTCAAATTCAGGGGCGTTTCTTCCCCTCCCAGCTGGGTGTTTGTTAACTGAAGGGGGATGACATCATCCCACCCTTCACTGTTCATGCTCGCTCCCGAGTCAGTGTGTTTGTTTGAGATCAGTGGGAGGGGATAGCACATCCCCCCCTCTCTGTCTGAGCTCACATGTCACTGTGTCGTTCCTCTCCCTATGCAGTCTTATTTTGTAAGAGCTGTTTGTTTACATACCACAGCCCTGCATTCAGTCTAGACAGTCTTCTATGAACTCAGAGCACTGATCTCTTCTCCTCTCACAGCTGGGGGTTTGTTACAGTTGAATACAGTCTTCTATGAACTCATCCAGCGCAGCAGAGACCTGTCTCCCTTCTATATTTACACACAGGGGCATTAGGCACCGTGCGCAATTCTCACAATTCTGCTGTTTTCTGATTGTAAAAGCAGCTGCATTGTTACTGTGCATCTGCTGGCTGTGCAGAGTGAAATGTTGCCGGCGCCTTATTCTGAGTAAGAGAGGCAGGAATGCACGCTCCCGTGAATACGACTGGGGGGGTCAGACAGAATGTAAATTAGTAGCGCCGTCAGCCAATGAAATGAGAGGAGGAGGAATCCGACCGCCACTGGGGAACAGTGTTTACACAAAACAAAGATAAGGGAGACAGTGAAAACAAGACAGCTTTACAAATGACATCCGATCACAAAGTTGCTTGTTTTCACTGTCCCCTTATTCTGAAGACCATTTAATGTAATTATATAAACCCTGTAAAGATATTTTTAGGGATGCATTTGGTAATAGTCTTAATTTACATTTGCCAAGATGTTTAAAGCAAATCATTGTAGTGAGAAAACCTCTATAAGAGACATTTGGAAAAACATATGTAGCAAATATAATGGATTGAAAAAAATTACACTCACAGTGCTTTAAAAGAAAGCAAAAAGAAGCTTAATAAATACATGACAATCTCTTTAAAGTTGAAGGTACCACACATTACACTTAACTTAGAGCACTCCAACTCTGATTCAACAGTTGTAATTGAAACTGTCATGCTGCAAAATGTCTGTGTATAGCCTGAGCCTGAAAAGAAAGGCTAAATAGAAGCATTAATAATAGCAAAAGAAAATATCACTATTGTTACTGTTCACACTGTCATAACTTTCATTTGTAACTTATGATGGATCCAAATTGCACCTGATGGATCACACTGACTTCATATGTGTTCCATCAAGGTGCCCATTCTTTCGATGGTGGGAATAGCACTGCATGGTGTGGTTTTCCTGCCGTGAAAACTGATGGTAACTTCAATGGAACCCCCGGACAGATGCTTGCAATGCATATATCAAGAAAGCCTTTACAGTCATAAAATATGATCTTAAACTCCAATGCAGATAAAAAGTGAGACACAAAACAGCAAATGGACGTGGGGCATGTGGATGAGAACAGTAGCTGGAACCTTTGAGAGCACTTTCAAAAAAAAATTCGTCCTTGAGGCAACTTTCACTGCCAAATTATACCGCATTCATTTGCATCAGTATGTAATCTTAAACCCGATGGATAAGCACAAACATATATAAAGTAGTCTTGAAAGTTTATTATCTTTCTTCTATTTGAAGGTTCCAATCCGGGTTTTAGTATATGAATACTGATGAAAAATAATTGAGATTGTTCCTTACAGATGTGTATTACTCATGTATTTACTTATAGTGTTCGGATTCCAGTCAAATCAGACCCAAATCCAAGCACTTCAGTTCAGAAATCATATTTTTTGTAAAAATCACCTCCAAAAAAGTCAAAATGGGATTGGGGATTAGCAATTTTTAACTAATCTGCAAGAGTAAATCTTTTAGCAGTGTTTCTCAGCAACCCTCTGGACTCCATGGTGCTAAAATTAAAGAGGTGAATTTCCCCTTCATAGTCATGTTGGCTGACATTACACATCCCAGTCCAATGTCCCACCTTAAGTGTAACCATAATCAAGATGAATGAAGCGAACGGCAGAGCAACACAACCGCGCGCCCAAGAGTCTGACCGGACCAAGGGCGATTGGGAACCTGTAAGTTAAAAAGGAACCTTTCACAAAGGTTATGGCCCCCCTTGCTGAGAGGCAGCACAATGCTAGTGTCAGACACCTAACTGTTCCCCCAGCGCTGTGTCCCTTAGTCATCCACACTGTAGAAAGCAAGCCACAGTTTTAGCATCATTTAACCCCTCGAAATCCTTATTCCATGAGACAGGTGTTTAGCCCTGCCCACCAAATGCTAGCCACGCCCACGGACAGTTCTATTCACATGTATCTTTTCTACCTATTTCTCAGGGTAGGTTTTTTTGTGACCACCCATTGAGGTGGGCGTGGGCTAGCCTCACGGAATTGGGCCAGTTTTGAAAAAAACTGACTCTTGAAATGACTCTTTTCGAATGACTCTTCGTGGCTGGAAAACTGCAGATTTGGACGATGTAAAGAGACAGCGAAGACTGCTGTGCATCCATACAGAATAAGGGACCGCGCTGGAGCAGCAGTCCTGACACTAGACTATTGTTCTGCTCAGCAAAGGGTGGCCATAGATCTATGAGTGACAGGTTCTCTTTAAGCCCTGCACATCAGTTAAAAAACCTATTCGTTATTCTGACTGTGACCATAAATTCAGGTTGGGGTAAGTGATAGGGTTACGCTTAGAGTGTGAAAAAATGGATTTAGGACGTCCCGAACCTGATTTTTTTTTTTGGTTAAACCTATTTGAAACTGAACAGAGAAACATATGAGCAACACTATTTATTTATTACTTTTTTCCTTAAAATGTAGTAATTTATGTTTTTTATATTATAAACTTTTAGGGCAACATCTATGAATTCGTATGCAGTATTTCTTTGGCATATATTGTGTCAAAAAACTGCTGGCACACTGTTCTATAGATGTGCACAAAAGCATTTTAATGCTTCCAGAATGCGCCAAAGTTTGATGCAAAACAGCCATACAAAGTTTGCCACATTATACTCTATGCACCAAAATGTTTGCCGCATAAACTTTCCTTCAACTTCGCATTATAAACTCCTCTATATCTATTTAGAACTTGTGGGTCGGCGGCAAGTTATAAAAAGGTGCATGCGAATTCATAAATGTCGCCTTTTGTTTTGAAAATTGATATTTAGTATATTTTTGAATTTCCTGATAATATTTAAATCCTTGTATCAATTTAACAAATCTAAATGATGACAAAAATTAAGCATAAGATCCCGAAGCAACTGAATTATGCAAAAACACAAATTAACTGAGCAGAAAGTTAAGTAACAATCATTCTGTCCTGAAATTATTATTCTCCAGCTTCACAAGATAATTACTAGATATAAAGATCCGACAGGGGAAACTTTAAATACAATATGCATTGTGTTGTACTGCTTATGTCACTTCTATGCCATACACAATAGAGAGCAATTATAAGTAGTAATAACCCTGCACATTTCAGCATCCCCTCCTGATTGACATGACCAACCAATAATAAGCATGAGAACTGGCAATAAACTTGTGATCTGTGAGGGTTCTAAAAACTATTTGCTCACCTTTTGACTCATCCTCTAAATCTTTATACCCAGGGCGAAATTACAGACCAAAAATGTGAGCAAAGTGACAACCTTGATAAATGACTTCAGGATCAATATGATCTTTGATTGTAAAATAAAAAAACTTGATTTATGTACTTGAGCATTTTTTTCATGTCTAAATAACCACTCTGAAATTAATCGATTTAGATGTAATCTGAAAAAAAAAAAAACTCTTTAATTATATTGAAGCATCGCATAACTATTATAAACAGATCCACTTCAGCACCACTTTATTATAGAACAGATTAATATTCAGATCATTGTATCAACGGCCAATTTGCGGCAAACTGTGCAAGAAAAAAGTGAGGAGCAAATTTAAAATGAGCTAGATTTCGCAGCCTCAATTGTAATATATGGTCTGTTGATAAAATGTTGGGGCACATCTGTAGACAACACGAATGTGGTAAGCTTTACTATCCTGTGGTCATACTTAGACAGCAGAAACCTTAGACACAGATCTAAGGATGCATGAAATGTATTACAGCTCCATAGCTTTATGAGCATGTCTAGCTTTATGACACCTACTGATTTGATTTACTGAAGCCCAATCTTTGCACGAAAGGTTGGTGGCATTTGTGGCAGAAGTTTTTAAATCTCAGTCACTGCCACTTATCTATTAAAGGAGTTGTCTCATCACAAGCTTTGACAGCCCTACCGTCTGTGCCTGGCAGTTGACAATTCAGGGGTGTGCTTCTTGTCTGCCTCTTCTCCACCCTCTTCCCCCCCCCCTCCCCCTCGAGCACACCAGACAGCTTTCTCCTCCTAACTTCTATACAGCAGGGGAGGGGGCGAGGTTGTTTGCTGCCGGAGTTAAACCCTGTGTGTGCCTGCCAAGGTCTGCTGCAAGGCTCTGGATCAGCCTGTATTGTTTAGCTCCACTAGACAGGAAGAGACTGATCTATGAGTGTGGAGTCAGAGGTCTGTGAAGCTGTGTAATGCTAATAGCAGAGCAGGGGGGATGCATGTGTTCTATACCCCCTGCTCCAGCATACAATCAGCACATCTCCAGCAACAAACAGACCCTGGTACAGAACAACACAGGTCAGCTGTGAAGTGTTACTATACTCAGGATGTGTCATAGTACAGCAGAGCATGAAGCATTCACATGCCCCCCTGATCTTGTATAGTATTAGAATAGTCACAGCTCCACAGACACATCATGATTATAGAAACACACATGGTCACTGCTGTTGTACAATCTATTGAATCAGCAGCCTCACCTCTGCTCTCTTCAATCTGTGGTAGAGACCAGTAATGAAACAGGCACACACAGGGTTAATCCAGCAGAGCACACACACAGAATCCAGAGGAGCCCTCCCCTCCCCTACCCTCCCACTACAGAAGCATTCCCTTTGTTCCAGAAGGGGGCTCTCTGCTATGACTTGGTATTCAGGCAAGGCAGAGGAGCATCATACAGACCTGACAGCAGTAAGATAAGGATCAACAGTCGGACTGCTATAGAGACATTTGGGAGGGGCCGATATACTACTACTAACAGGGCTAACGCAAAATCAGTAGGACATTTGTAATGAACATATATTGGCAAAAGCTGCT
The DNA here is from genome assembly GCA_025379985.1 of Phyllomedusa bahiana. Lineage (NCBI taxonomy): Eukaryota > Metazoa > Chordata > Amphibia > Anura > Hylidae > Phyllomedusa > Phyllomedusa bahiana. The sequence continues at coordinate 72,203 of JAODAL010005764.1, read as the reverse complement.
TGATTTTTGTAAAAGAATCTTCTTAATTTAAAACAACCCGAATGATTGTAGGATAGCAAACCCCTTAAGTCAAGCCTCTTTGTCATTAAAGCCTTCCCCTTGTCATAATTCCAAAGCCCCTTTGTCAGTAAGCCATGTCCCTTGTCATTAAGTAATGCCCCTTGTCAAATGATTTTGCAAAAAGTATATAAAGCATCTAAGTTATAACAGGAGTTTAGATGCCACCTATGTTTTTGGCACAAATTGGAGACAAAAATCTGGCACATATTGTAAAAGTTAAATCTGGCCCCTTTCTGGCGTAACACTAAGTAATACATCTACTAGAACCTCATTTATACAGAACAGTTTAACAGCAATGCTGTCTTTTCAGCCCTATTGCAACCGATCAGGGTTTCAGCTTGTCATTTTTTCTGAACATTTATTAAAAAAAGAAAGCCTGGCCTTCTATTTGCTGCTATGGGCAACAAACAGTTTTTACCCAAGTCAGACAGTTTTTGACAGATGACAACCTACAGTGTATGCTTTTGGTGTCAAATGTCTTGTTGCTCATCCAATGTCACTTCAGTCTTCAGGTCCTGGACATTTGTCTGGCATTACCCTATTAAATATTTCCGAAACTCCTTTGCGCACTATCTGTGCACTCCTTAGTGATCACAAGGTGTAAACCATATCAATGAGCAAAACACCACAAGCCCCCTTGATGCTCCACAATATGGTCTTAGATGACCATGAGATGGAGCAAGAATGTTTTCGTGAGGCAGCAGCAAATAAAGCACATACATTTGGACATCTTAATACAATTAAGAGTAGTCCTGCAAATACAAGTCAAAATGGGCATTACTTTTAGCAGATCTATATCCAATGATGTATGGACTCTTCACACTTGTCCATGGTCTAATGTGTTATGGACCCAAGGTTTATTATATCTAATGTGTCTGGGCCTATTAATCAAATATTCTAAGCGTGCATGAACACCTTAAGCTTGTCTGGTGTAATTGTATAAGGCAGCTTAAGATTCATCATGTTCTACTATATTGGGCACCGTTACAGGGCATTTCTCATTTACAATAATTGAGTTTTTGAAACATGTAGAGCAAAATTAAGACTATTACCGAAATATTCACATTGAAATTAGACGTTTTATGTTCTATTTTGCTTCCTTTGAGAGCTAGAGCAATCTTATCTCCTGCTTGTAATACAGAAGACTTCTTAAGTTACCAACCATCTCTCTCTGCTCTTATGCTTCCAGTGCCCTTGCTATCATCAGCAAATAAAGCTTGTTTAGATCTATGTTTTAACTGAGAAACGTTAGCCCTGTAGAAAGCACCTAAACCTGTGCTTTATTGTTTTAAACCCAATCATTATCAATGTCCATCTAACACAGGCTCAGCTAGGAATAGCACAGCTGATTATGCCAACCCACTGGCGATATAGAACCACCCGGTCAGCCTTAACCAGAAAGTGGGAGGTCTGATAGCTGCTGTGAATAGCAGGCACAGTGTAACAAGATTGTGAGTATACACCCATTAAGCTCTTTCCATGGGACTAATGTGTAAGGGGCACCTTATGTTTAATGTGTTCTGATAGTGTCTGAACACCTATTAATGTTTCCATGTCAAATGGTCTTAGGCACAGTAAAGTTTTCTCCTAAGTTTTATTGAATTTCCAATCCAACCATTGGAGGTGAAATTTTGAAAATATTAAACACCAAACAATAAGATGATAAGATTTAGTTCACGATAACAATCTGCAGAAGCAGATATCCATATTGCACACAGTAGGAAAGAAAAATGAGAAATATGATCTGTGCCAGCTTCAATACTGTGCTAAATGGGTTTTTGATACTAACGGGGAGGATGACACTGAAAACAAAATTTGCTTGGTTTCGTTTGTATGTTAATTAGCAAAAAGTTTGGCAGATTTGTTTACAATAAACATCGAGTCAAATAAGAGCAAATTTACCTGTTGTAAAAAATAGAATAAAGAATGACCTATAGTATTTCAATCTGATGGCTTGATTCATAAATCTGTATATCTTATAGAGTTACATATTCAATAAGCACAGATGGTACATTCCTGCACAATAAAAGGGGTCTCTTATGAGGATAAGACATTTTCGGACAGAAGTTTATTTCCGGTGCTTGGTTAATTGCTGGAATTTGGCTTCTGTCAACTGGGGAACTACATATAAACCACCAGGGAAGGCTGAGGCCAAGATATTTTCTAGCATGTGACAATATAAGCCAAACTTAGGAGGATAAAGTGCTTTTAGGACAGAGATTGTCACCGAGACCCTCATATAATAAATATATCTTGCTATATACACAGCACTCAGTACTGTGGAGAGACTAAAACGACCTGTAACATTTGAGTACATATTAATCATTTATGACGTGTACAGAATTATGTATTATATAAATTATACATATATATAATATAAATATATATCTATATAAATATATATATATATATATATATATATATAATACATGAGCGAAAGGGCAGCACACCTAATTTTTAGAAAACTTTGAAACAGCGGATTGTGCCATCAGAAAAAATAAAAGTCATGTTGAGGCTTCCAAAAACGACTAAAAAACTAGAAAAATTTCCGCAGCACTCATACAGGTAAGGTGAATAAAAATATAACAATTTATTCCCACATGGTCCAAAGCCTACGTTATTCGGTTCCCTCGCGAACCGTTTTTCAAGTCTGATAGGGAACCGAAACGTGCGCTTTGTGACATGTGGAATAAATGAATTTATATTTTTTCACCTATACCTGATGAGCGCTGCGGAATTTTTTCAGAGTTTTTTTATATAGTATATAATTATTATATATAATATATATATATATATAATATATAATATTATATATAATATAGAATATATAGATATAATTATATATATTGTAATATAATATATATATATATAATTACCCTATAAGCTATAAATGAGCATTAAGACATTAAAACCATCTCTCCTAATTATTGCAAGAGTGTTTTTGTTTTAATCCGAACATTTTTGGACTTGGCTGCTTTCATACGTGTGTCATGGTGTTTTTCAGTAACCATGATATAAAGATACCTCGTTATGATCCCTTATAACAAGTGATGATTATGTTTCATATTTTGGCTTTATGTTTTAACATCCTTTCCTGATTCAATCCCTGTCAATTTGTGAAGCCTTACAAATTAAGAAAAAAGTCAAATAGCTGAATTTGGGAACAATAATTTTCCTGATACAATGCCTCTATCATGTATCACTGATGTAGTGATATAGAAAATGTACATGTATTTTATAATTCATTAATATTTGAAAATTTTACCATCCCTCTAACTAAAAAATTATTGGACACATGAAAACAGTGAACAAACTAATATTTTTAAATATGGAGCTTCCTGGCGTTCTCAGCTTTATATTTTTTCAAAACCTTTACAAGTTGGTGCAGTTATTATCCTGTTAAAAGGGTTTTTCTCCACACCCCAAAGATTAGCTTTAAAAACATGTAGGCAAAGGTAATAAGAAAGGTATTACCAAATGCATTGCTGTTAATTATCTTTTCTTCAGAATTAAGCAGTCTTTTTTCAGTCTAGTTCACTATAAAGCTTCCTAGGTTACCAACCACCTCTCTCTGCTCTCTGGGTATGATACACAACGGTTGGAATTTACGGGGGCGAAATTTTTGTCGCGCAATTGCGCTTCAATACTTCCAAATTCTGCCCTGCGAAAATACATTAATTTCATAGCTCCCATTGAGATCCTATGAATACCTGCATTTCCCCAGCGTACAATTGTGCTGGGGGAAAGAATTGACGATATCACATTTTTCTTAACCATTAAAAACGTGCAGGGAAAAGTGAATGTCAGTGCAATCGCTTATCAGAGATTATGGGGTGGCCGAGCAGGGTACTTCTGAAGCCTACAGGCGTATTATAGGCGACTGATAGCGCCACGTACAGCACACATACTGAATACGACGCAATACACCATAAGAACATAACCCTAAAGCCCGATGTGATACATGATGACAAAACTCCCTGCTGTGTTTTACTATTGAAGCAGGAGCTGTTTATCCCCCTCTCTGTAATGACAAACAGTTAACCCTTTAGAGCTTTGTAGTCCTTTTTTTTCCCTGCTGTCCTAATACCTATCACATCCCAACACTATACTAAATACTATAAGTTATTACCATATATACTGGCCCAATTTATTGCGGAAATTTACTACAGGTCATCTCAGTGGCCCAGATTTCTCTTTCGGGGGAACATAAAGCTGAAAGATCCCCAAATGTATTATTTCTTAAATATACAGCACTGTGCAAAAGATTTAGGCTGGTGTAAATAACTACTGGCTAAAAAAAGCTGCAACAAATTTATCTGCAGCTGAATCAACCCTGAATAACCCCAGACATAAAGTGAATGCCAATTTAAGAACTATCTTCAGCATAAACATGAAGTTCCTGACAGAAATGATATCGTCGCCAGGGCCCTGATCTCATCATCATCGCAGTATGTCTGGGAATGCAGAAGAGAGACAGAAGTCGATTATTTGTGCAAGCCTGCGATCCACAGACGATCTGGGCTTATTTCTCCCATATTGTTTGGAGGAATCCCTTGTGGAATCCCTTCGCAAAACTGTGTAGAGTAACTGTACCTGGATGAATAGGCCAAGGATGGTCCACCACCAAGACTATAAAACACTTCTATTTTTGAAAGTAATTCTTACTTTAAACTGTTATATTACCATACCTTCCTAAACATTCTCTCTCACAGTTCTATTTATCAGTGCACTTTTCATTTTTCGCGCGACCAACATATTAATGCCAGTCTTACATACATTTCCCTATAAGAAGTATAGCGTTTGGACTGTGATGAACTATTAATCCTTTTTTCAACCATATTAAACTATGTAAGTATGTAGACTAGATATCTATAGAAAAAGATTCTCCACAAATTATCACAGTCTCTGCCTGATTACTGTTTGACAAATTTAGTGTAAACTTAGACAGTGTTATCTGAATAGTATGAGCAAACAGAAAATAAGTTTCAGTTCCATTAGGAACTTCAACTTTTGTGAGTGTCGGTTCGGGTTTCATGCGAACTCGAACTCAAACCCCATTAAAAAGTCAATGGCAGAAATGTTCTGGTTAATCTTTTATACCTATACAGGTGAGGAAAAGCTGGAATTCCCATCCATAACAGTAAACTGGATACATGGAACAATTATTAAGGGGGTGACCCCGGGTACCCACAACGAGCTGCTAAGGAAAAATATGTTTTCCCTATTTTTTAAAAATTGTATGTTGTAAATGAAAAAAAAATTTTTGCTATTTGTACATTTGCAGCTTTTCTTGAACTCCCTAACAACTTTATGAAGGAAATTGGGGTTTAAAGGTGAAAAAAAATTGAGAGGTAAAATATTCTTCCCTTTCAAAGGGTAACTAAAACAGATGGGAAAAGCTTGCAAGCAGGGGCGTAGCTATAGGAGGTACAGGGGTGAAGGGCTACAGGCCCTGCATCCTGAGGGGGCCCCAAAATCCCTTTTTGGAAATGGAATTTGGAGATGGGTGTTATACAATTTACTGAACCCCAAAACTGCAAAAAACTGAACTTTTCCCCACTGAGTATGATTTAGAAAAATCCAAGCACTCTGTTTAATATATATCCATTATATGAGAGTTAGGGCTATGTGAGCCTGCAAATGTCACTAAATAACAGCTTCGGGTGGGGGGAAAGATTCAGCCAGCAATCCAAACCCCAAATATTTTTGTCATGGAGGGGAAAAAATGTATCAAAAGGTAGTCTGTAAAGTAAGAGAGGGGCTGAAAATGGATTCACAAGGCAATACAGTGAAAAAAATTAAAAACATTTTTCCGTGATTTTAGCACCCAATAAGCCTACACCTCAGCGATAAAGCTTTGCTCTCATGATTGGTGGCCCCCCAAAAGTGCAGAAAGGTATTGGATGGCCGCCAAAAAGTGATAAGGTCATGAAAACTAAACAAAATGGCGTGTAGAACTAAAATTACTCAAAACGAACGAAAAAATGTTCGGTTCGATTCAAAAAAATTTTTAAAATTTTCTAATAAACTTAACTTTTCTAGAACATTTTGTTATACTATTGCCTAATTTATTCTGCTTATTATTTGGCTTTTCCCAAAATTGTGGCAACTTTTGGTCATGAGTCACATTCAGGTCTTTTCCCCATTAATCAGTCACCCCACAATAAGTCATCCCCCCCTGTTATCGGGAAATAAAAAGTGACTAAAGCACATGAAAAATGTAGGTAAAGCACTATTTTTTTCAAAATTATGGAACACCTGGTGCATTTGCAAATAATCTTCCCCAGGGATACAAGTCATTCCAGCTAGGAAAAAAAAGTCATGAAAATGAGAGTAGGAATTAAATATTCACATGTATTTTTTGTTATTAAATACAGAAAATAATCTCTTTGATTTTTGTTTTTTGAGTAAACTTAGACTTGGAATAAAAATCAAACGCTAAAAATTTTAAAAGCAAACTGTAGAAATCCATAGCAAATTGCAAATAAAATTCAATTGATTAGCAAAAAAACATTTTATTCAATAGCCAAAAGATGTGTCTAAATTCAATTTTTTCCCCTGTTCAAAACAACTCTTTTAAACCCAATTAGTCATGAAAAAGTCTTTTTTGTCATTAAAAATGCCATTTTCTAAGGTTTTTTTTGTAACTTTAATAAAGGGGCTTCAGATAAAGGTAATTGGGCTTTATTTCTAACATTATATTTTTAAGATTGGGTTTTTCATAAACAAATGAAAAGAAGCTATTTCAAAGCCTAACTTCACAGCAGTAAAAGCATATAACCATAGTATATAAATATACATGATTGTGTGAGAAGTTTGCTCTGATATATACCAAAAGAGATTGTGTTTCCAAATGACTGACTTATTTTTTGGTCCCGTAACAAAGGAAAAATTTGTGCCTACAAAAATAAATACTAACACACATTGTTGAAATAATACCACCACAGAGAGCTTAAATAATACCACCGTACGGTGCTAAAAGAATACTACCACACAGTGCTAAAATAATAACACCAAGCAGTGCTGAAATAATACCCCCAAATAGTACTGACATGATACCGCCAAATAGTGCTAAATACCACCATACAGTGCTGAAACAATACCACCACATAGTGCTGAAATAATACTACCGTACCGTGCTTAAAGAATACTACCACACAGTGCTAAAATAATAACACCAAGCAGTGCTGAAATAATACCCCCAAATAGTACTGAAATGATACCGCCAAATAGTGCTAAATACCACCATACAGTGCTGAAACAATACCGCTACATATTGTTTAAATACTACCACCACATTTTACTGAAATAATACCCCCATATAGTGCTAAAATAGCACCAAATAGTGATGAAAATATACCACCACATAGTGCTGATATAATACCAACACACATTGATGAAACAATACCATCATACATTGCTAAAATAATATAATGCCACCACATAGGGATACAATAATACCACCATACAGTACTGAAATAATACTAACATTCAGTGCTGAAATAATACTCCCATAGAGTGCTAATATAATGCAACCACATAGTGCTGAAATAATACCATCATACAATGACAAAATAACAGCTCAATGCATAACATGATCTTATAATAGTGCTGCATAATATCTTAATCCTAGGAATTCAGCATGTATACCACTGGGGGTAGATACCAATTCTCTATTGCAGACTTTCACAATTTAGGAGGAGATGGAGAACACCCCTGGACCACCTGGAAACATCCATCTTAAGGTAGGCTTTGTATAAGCTCCATCCCGCTGCAATCCTGTTCGCGGGCCATAAAGTGAGCAGACCTTCTCTAGGGTTTAATCACACTGTGCATATGCTGTGCATTTGACGTGTGGTGCAGTAAATAGATCAATTATGATCCTAAAATTGGGGATACTGTTACATAATTTATGGAATAATAAGTGGGTAGTCCAGTTTAATACAATTATAGTTGAATGGGACCACAGTGAGGGAAAATATAAAAAAAAAAGTAATAACTTACCTCCCAGTCCCCCGTCATTACAACTCTGGGGCTCCACAGAATCTGCTCCTCTTCAATTCCAGTTTCTCATCCGAACTCACAGGAGGGGCTAACAGTCCATTCATTCACTATGAGTGTGGGTCCCTCCTGTGTGTCAGGACGAGAACCTGAGAGTGAAAGTGAACGTTGAAGCGGTGGCAGCAAACAGCGAGGTACGTATGACTTTATTTTCTATTTGTTCCCACCCTGCCACCATTTAACTACAATTGTATAAAACTGGACAACTTGTTTAACAGATTAGTATCATTAATATGGTTGTGACAATTAAAATGAAAGTTTTTCCATTCGCATGTATATTAGGAAAGTTCCAAACATACATGCTAAGTATGTCCACAGGAGTCCACTGACAGACATAGGCCAAAAGAGTGTCTTTTTGGCCTCCGTCTGGCCAGTATGCATTACTATATTGCAAAAAAAAATCTGCGAATGAAATATCATAGGAGTCTATGCGGTTCCAACCAATAGGATCATTTAAAAAAAAAAAAAAAAAAAATGTTATTAAAAACATTTCCAATAATCTGCAAAGGCAGACAGCCATACCATAAAATGCACAACTGAAGTATAATGCTCCCATGTTAGCACAGTCACATACCAATCATGATATTCCAACATCTCTTGGTATGCAATTTCAAAACAGAAAGTGCATTACATTAATTATCACATGTGAGTTAATTTTAGTGCAATCCTGTGATATACACAGATGGATTTTTATAAATTATTGAGCAGTTAATTAGCATATTTACTAGATTAGATTGGTGAGTTCCATTTGTCTCCCTATAATAACAATCCTATGACAAGCCATTGCAAAAATTAATTTACACATAACAAGGAAAGCAGGCATGTCATGATATGTTATGTACCTGAAATAGAACAAGAATGGCAACATATTGATGTGTTAGTAGAAAATGAAAACAATGCATCTTCTAATACAGTCCCAGACCACCCAGAATGCAGTAACCATATTGATTGCTTGCAGTTCTGTACTCTAAGCTGTAAGGGAGTGTATTTGCTCAGTGCATATGGCTGTAGTGTATGTACTTGTATTCAATGTAGTTATTATTGGATATAGGGAAGGGGATTAATATCACTGTTTCTGTTTGTGCATATGATACCAAGCTATGTAGTTTAGTGCAATGTATGGAGTATGTTCATAAATTGCAAGCAGACCTGGACAGACTGTGCTTGGGCATCCATTTCACAAATAAGGTTCAGTGTGGATAAATGTAAAGTTCCGCATCTAGGTACTAATAATCTGCAGGCATCATATGTCCTATGGGGAGATATACTAGGTGAATCGCTTGTCGAGAAAGATCTGAGTGTTCTTATAGATCATAGATTACAGAACAGCATGCAATGTCAATCAGCTGCCTCTAAGGCCAGCTGGGTACTGGGGAGTATTAAAAGAGGCATGAACTCACAGGACAGGGGTGTAATGTTATATAAGGCATTAATGTGGCTGCTTCTGGAGTATGCTGTTCAGTTATGAGCTCCAGTTTATAGAAAGGATGTACAAGAGTGCAAAGACAAGCAACCAAACTAAGTAGAATAGTGAATTTTAGATTTGAGGAAAGGTTCAAATGGGGAGACGCAATTAATTTATATAATTACATAAATGGTCCCCATAAAAAGTATGGTGAAAAGCTATTTCATGTAAACAGCCCTCAAAAAACAATGGGACATTGTCTTTATCTGGAGGAAAAAAACATCAATATTCAGAGGAGAAAAAAAAATTTCACCATGAGAACTGTGAATCTGTGGAATATCCTGCCTGAGGAGAAAGATCCTATAAAAATAATTTAATTTTTAAAAATAACATTGAATTGTTTATTAGAATGTAGATTCCATCTGTTGGAATTTCCCAATCGAGGGTTTCTTGGCTTATGGATTCCAAAGCCTTTATTGGTACCGAAAACAAAGCTTAACAAAGTCCTATACCCCTCACTTCATCTACATCTTCCCCTTCCCCTTTATTGAACTTGAAGGACAATTGTTTTTTTTTCCACCGACCTCCTTTGAAATCTCTGATTGTTCCTTTCAGAGTTCTCCCAAAAATTTATGTATCATATCGCAAAAACAGATCACCATAATTTTTTCCCCCAAAATTTTTTTCCCCAACATTTTACATACATACAAAAAAAAAAAAAAAAAAAAAAAAAAAAAAAAAAAAAAAAACACATCAATCATGTCACAACTTCAGCTCCTCAACAGGATTAGGGTGATATGAGGTTACCGAAAAACAATTAAATGATGCATGCTCTCTACATGCAAGGAAAATCCCACTCAATGTCATCAGAAATCAAAACAGGCAAATGTTTACTTTAACATGATTACACTACTTTGAAGAGACTACGTGCACCGCTAAATTGTTTTCAAAATTTGGTATTTTTGCAATCAAGGGGGATTACTGCTTGTAACAAACCAATGTGGTAGATTTTTTATATACGCTACTCACAGAAAGTAGATAGGGATATTTGGTTTTCGGTTGAAACTTCAGGATTAACAAAAAATTCTTGAAATTGTTTTTGAATTAATAAAATGAGACCATCTCTGAACTTTAGAATGCACATGTCCAACTCTTCAATTTTTCAGTAATTTTACACAGCTTGCTCATCTCTAGCAAGGTGCTCAATGGCAAAATTCCTAACAAGTGTTTGATCCCTGAATTGCCCAAAAAATGTATGGGATCAATTTGAATTGGGATTTAAATAGTCCTCCTCATCATGCAGTTCACATTTTGACATCATGAGACCAACACAACACCTACAATTGATCAACTGTCCCTTTCCATTGCGAGGCTTCAAGCAGGAAGTGGCCACTGAGCTTAGAGTGTCAAGAGTGTCATCAGCACTCAGAGATACAGAGAGACTGGAATAGTCATAGAAAGGCAAAGAAGTAGACGTCCTTTGGCAACATCACACACTGATGACAGCTTCATTGTAAACAATGCCCTGCAGAACCAGTTGATGAATGCCATACAACTCCAGGCACATTTGAGGTGAGAGGCAACCAAGTGTCACATCCGACCATTCATAACTGTTAACAACAGTGTGATCTGAGTGCTAGACGACCAGCAAGGGTAGCGGACCAAACCAGCAGGCACAGGTATCATCGTCTTACAAGGGCCAGGCAGCATCTATGCTGGATGAGGGACCAGGGGTTCTCAGGTTCTCAATGTTGTAAATTGATGAAAGTCGATTCTCTCTGATCATAAATGATGGCCTGCAACGTTGCTGTTGATATCAAAAAGAGTGCTATGTTTCAGCCACTGTTGTCTCCAGATGTGGCTTTGGTGGTGGTGTTACAGTGTTGCAGGTGTGTCTAGTCAATACAGAACTGCCCTACACTTTATGAATGGTAAAATAACAAGCCTCTACTATTTGAATAACATAATTAATCCATTGTGCCTCTGCATGAACAACACACTGCTAATTTTATCTTTATGGATGGCAATGCTCCAGCTCATTGTGGTCGTATCGCTAGGGAATGGCTGTTAACTCCTTAACGACCGCCCACCGACTTTAGACGTCGGCTGGTGCGGGTCGTTCGTTTGCAGTGACGTCTTTAGACGTCGCTGCAAACACCGGAGTTTGCGGCGCCTAGGCGCCGCAGCTGCGCTGAGATTGGGCTTATTTTCACAGCCCTGATCCCAGAGCATCCCCTGCAAAGCACCTGGGTGCTTTAACCCTTTAATTAATTACTGGCGGTGCGTTACCGCAGCGCAATCAAAGGGTTTCTACTGCTCTGTCGGGTGATTGGAACACCCGACAGAGCCCGGGAAATGGCTGCAGAGTCAGCCCTGGGGACCTACAGTGGCCCCCGACTGTCTGGTATAACAGGACTAGGACACCGTGTCTTCCTAATCCTGCCTGTGAGACTGACACAGATTTAATGTATTTGCATAATAAATAGCTAATACATTACTAATGTTAAAAAATTTTAAAAAAAGTAAAATAGTTTCCCTTCTGTGTTTAAAAAAAAGTTAAAAAAAAAAGTAAAAAAAATGTAAAAGAAAAGAAAAAAAAAAAATAAGAAAAAATAAAAATAAATATTTTATAAAAAATAATTGTTATACATAAACCAACAAAAAAAAACCCACACATATTAGGTTCCACACGACCGAAAAATATCCGTAAATTAATCTAAAAAGTTATTAAGTGTGAAATGTGAATGGTTAAAAAAAAAAATTAAAAAAAAAAAAAGATTTTTTTTTTAAATAGAAAAAATTCTGCAATTATTTATAAGTGAACTTAAACTATTCCCCCCTAAAGACAATTTTCTCAATAAAACAGGCCTCATACAACTGCTCATTGAAAAAATAAAAAAAAATAAAATGTTGAAAAGCAAGGGGCAAAAAAGAAAAAAAAAAGTTCTGGTCATTAACTACTTTTCAGGTGTTCGCCTTAAGGGGTTAAAGACTGGCATACTTCACCTAGTGGCCTGAACTTTCTCCAGACCCGAAAACCCCCGAAAAACCTTAGGTCTGCTGAGTGTGTGTAAAAGCTTTTTAACTTTCCCTGAAAACCCCAATGACCCGAGACATCCACCTCAAGAAGGTGTGTGCCATGCCTCAAAAGCAAAACTTGTGAAAAAAGATAATTGTCGATCAAAGCTTAATTTATGCTCGGTACTGACACATTATTGAGCATTGGGATTTTTGGATGGGGTATACCCTCCAATGTTGTTGGCTTTTGTTTCATTTTAATTTTTTTAGATGAGAAAATCAAGATTGCAGGCTAGAACTGAAATGGCCTGTTTTTGATAAAAAGGATTTAGCTGAAAATTTTTTCATTTTATAAATTTCACCAAAAAACCAAATATCCCAATTTTTTGGGAAATATGATTCCTAATTGTCCCGGCATTTTTTACAATTTGATAAATATGCCATAATAAATGTAAATAAATTTTGATTAGTCACAGAATGCTTACACTTCAAATAAAATTCAAGTTGAATATTTAGAAAAATGGAAATTCAGAATGTTAGCATTCAATTCACTGTCTCTTAAACAAAGCCCCTTTTGTGGTGCCTATAATTTTTAAGTCATTGTAATACAACCTGAGTTTTTTTGCTCAGTTTAATAGGGAATTCATCAGAAAAAAGTTGTTCCATCAGATGTTGCATCGCAGAGGAATACTTCAAATCACAGAAAAAAGTTCTAACTGCAACAGACCTAAAATTTTTTCCCGAGGGGCAGAAAATCTCCCCTTTACAAGAAGAAATTCATGTGCAAAACAAAATACCTTCTCTCACAAATAGTAGGCGTGGGAGTCGTTGTTCGCTAGTATTTTGCACCTTTTGCGGTTTTTTTTTTTTTCCTCTAGCTAGAATGGTTTTTTACCGCCTCTTGGTTTTTAAGTATGGTCTTTTTACTGTGATTTAGATAAAATGAAATCCCTTATTCTATTAACTGGTTGTAAACTTACTGTAGGTACTTGTGAGACAATGCAGGTTTCAAGTTTGCGGATTTTGTCCAAAATATCAACTAACACTTAGGGTTTTTTTTTTTCGGGATTTAGTTGGCCGGGGTGTTTTTGGGGAGCAGGTTTATCGTGTTTTGGTTGTGTATTTTGGAACCGCTTTTTTGAATATAGGGCATTATAATTAGGTTGTAACCCACATGGTGCCCCACATCAACTAATAACGGAACCCTATAGAACCTTACTTGTCAATTCATCTAAGCATCACCCCCTTATGGATAAAGGGTTTTAGAGTGATTTTTCACCAGTTTTTTTGCCCGTGCATTCTCTCAGTCACAGGCTTTTATTGTTCCTACTGGGAATGGATTTTTAGCCTGTCTCTACAGCAATAATTATAGACAATTTTCTGTGATTTGGTGAAAATTTTACCCCTTTTTGTGAATTGCAGAAAGAAGGGGCCACCTAAAAAATGGGGTTCCTTTAGGGCCCAGCAGTAAACTTTTGGAACCTGAAGGGGCCTAGGGTTTGCAGAAAAATTTTTGCAGGTTCCCAAAAATTCTTTTTTATGTAAAATTTTTGGATGTAAAAAATTTTTTTTTGCATAGTTTAATTTATGCAGAAGTTTTTTTTAAATAATTTGGGGAAAAAAATTTAAAAAAATTTGGGGAAAACATGTATGGTTTTTTGCAATAAAAAATCTAGTAAAAGTTTTGTGCTACATCTTTTAGGGTCCTTTTTAAAACCCAAGAGGTCTTAAAAATTGGTTTTGAAAGACTCCTATATATTCTGAAACACATTTTTAGTAAGTAAATGTGGATTCCCCAAAGAACCCTTTTTTAAATTGGAACCTAAAACCACTTAATCATTCAGGGTCTTTTATAAAGGGGAAGACTTTTAAATAATAAAAAAATAAAAAATAATAATCTTTTTTTTTCTATAGCGCCAACATTTTCCGCAGCATTTACAAATTAAAAAGGGTAAACATACAGTATTACACTTTAAAAAAGTACTTACAAATGGAAAAACAAGGTGGGGCCCCCCCTGCTCGTGGGGAGCTTACAAATCTATTGGGGTTATGGGGGGAAAATACGGTAAGAAGTCCCAAAGTTTACAATGGGCCGGCCATGTTTAATAAATAGGGGGGGTTTACATGAAAAATGGAAAGCCTCCCAAACCCGGGACTGTAAATTATTTTCAGATAAGGGCCTGTGAGTCCCCAAGTGCAGGGAGGACAGATGTGTGTGATAGATTTAGGGATTTGGGGTGGGCCAGACCGAGAAGAAGTATTTTCGGGCCCTCTTAAAACTGTGGGGTTGTGAATGTCCCCTGTTCCCCCAGGGTTTGCATTTTCCCAGAAAATTTTGGTTTTGCCGCACGTGGGGAAATCTTTGTAGGCGGGGTTTGGGGGTTCGGATGATTTGGGGAAAAGGGTAGTCTGAAAATTCATCAGCAGAGCGGAGAGCGGGGTTTTAGGGGGGGTTTTGGGGGACAAAAATTTAGGGAGGGTGTAGGGAGGAGCGCGATGGGAGAGCTTTTGGGTGAGAGTGCGGTTTATATGTACCCTTGTACTGGTTGGGAAACCGTGCGGGGGACTGACACAGGGGTTTAGGGCTTTCAGTATAGGGGATGGAGAGAAAGCCCAAGCCTGGTGCTGCATTCTGGACAGTTTGGGAAAGAGGGGGGGTTTTTCCAAGAGAGGGAGCCGTTTAAGCAAGGATTTTCCCAGATAGTCAAGACGAGAAAAAATTAAGAGCAGTAATGAGATTTTAAAGGCCGTTTCCCAATTAGTGAGAAATGGACGGATTTTGGAGTATTCTTGAGGTGCAGGGGCCAGGAGGGGAAAAGGGATTGGATATAGGGGGTTGAAGGTCAGTCGAATCTAAAAAACCCCCCAAGACAGGGGCCCGCGGGCCTAGAGAAAATGGTGGTCCCAATACAAAAACCAAAAAATAGCAGGGGGGGGGGGGGTTGGGTTTTGAAGAGGGCCCGGAAAGAAAAGGGAAGTTAGTCTTGTGAGGTTTAGTTTGATGGAGAAGGGGGGACATGATTTTCAGAGCACGGCCCAGGACAGTAAACTGGTTTTTTTGTAGCAAGGCTGGAGTGATGTCACGGGAGGGGTGTTTTAATTTGGGGGGTGTCATGCATAGAGTGGTATGGAAGCCAAATCTACTGAGGGTTTGCCCAAAGGGGGGTTTTGTACTTTGCAAAGAGGAGAGGCCCTAGAACGGATCCCTGGGGAAACCCCCAACGCAAGAGGAAGGGGGTTAGGAGGTCGAACCAAAAAACGGGGACCTAAAAGGAAAGGGGGTCAGAGGGGTTTAGGACGAGAACCAAGCCGGGGGAGGGGTTTGTCCTGGAGGCCAATGGTGTGACCCATCCCTGAGGAAGAAGTTGGTGATCCAAGGGGTCAAATGCTGAAAAGAGACCCAAAGAGAAGAAACCCAAGGGAGTGTTACCCTGAGTTTTTGCTGTTAGGGGTCATTTGGGCTTTAACAAAAGGCAGTTTTTCCCGGGGAAAGTTTTGGGTGGGGGAAACCCTGATTGCAGGGGGGTCAAGAAGAGGTTAGCAGGAGATAGCGGATTAGGCGGGGAGTAGCCCAAAGGGGTTCCAGGAGTTTGGGAGAGGGAAGGGGAGGTTAGGGGACTGGTGGGGTAGTTGCCCGCCGGGGCCGGGTCCAGAGAGGGCTTTTTTAGAAAAGGGGGTTATGAGGGGCGTGTTTAAAGGGAAGAGGGGAAAGACCCCAAATGGAGAGAGAGAGGTTACTTTAGAGTAAGGTGAGAGGGGGAAGTTTGGGAAAAATGGGGGACGGGGACTGGGGGAGGGAAATTTGGGGTCAGTTAGGCGGGGTGGGGGGGAAGAGCGTACGGGGGGGAAAAAGGCCGGGGCCCTTTTTTCCTCGGTCGTGGGGTTCAAGGGTTGCGGGTAGTTTTGGGGACATGCGGGGGGGGGGACAGGATGGGAAATTATTTGGGTTTTGTGATGGGATTTTTTGCCGGATTTTTTCCCAATTTTGTTTTTGGGAAAGTGAGTGGCCGGGGTTCTTCAGCACAGGGTAGTGACCGGGGCCTGGCTTTGGGCCTTAGGGGGGAAGTGGAAGGTGTAAAGGGCGTTTTGGGTTGTTGTGTAGTGGGGAGATGAGGGAGGGGGAAATTTTTTTGTTTGGCCCCCGTAAAGGGGCAGTGTGAAATTTCCTGAGCTTGAATTTGTAGTGGAGAAAGTCTGCAGGTGTTTTGGGACTTCCCCCCAAAGCCGTTTCAGCAACCTGGAACATCGTGGAAAAAACAAAGGGTTGAGGTGTGTGCCAAGGTTTTGTGGGGTCTGCCCTCTGGTGGTGCGGTGTGTGAGTGGTGCCAAATTTACCCAGGGGGGTTTTTGGGTGGGTTTCATTGAAAAACGTTTGACAGCCTGGTTGGACAGGGAGGGGGAGTTTGGGGGGCAGGGAGGACTGTAGAGGTCTGTTGGGTTTCCTGAGTTTTAAAGGGAAAGGGAAAATTTCTGTAGGGGATGAGGGGCAGTTTTTGTCAGAGAAGGTGAGAATTGGAGAAAAATGAAGGAGTTTTTGTTTGTGGTCAGAGAGAAAAATTAAGGGAATTAGTGAAGTTAGAAATTGAGGAAAGTTTGACGAAGCCCCAGATCCAGGATTTTCCCCATCCTTGGGGGTTTGGGGGAAGTCTTTTAAATGCGAGGGAGGCCATGTGAGGAGGTTAATAAAAGGGAAAAACTGGGGAGGAAAGAAGGAGTCATGGGGTCATCAATGGGGATGTTGAAATCCCCCATGATGGGGAGTGGGCATTTCAGAAGAGGGAATTTGTGGGAGCCAGGGGGAAAAAATGTTCCAGAAATGGGGGGGAAAGAGTCGGGGGGTCTGTAGACAACTGCAAATCTGAGGGAAAATGGCTGAAAGGAGTTGAGGGTGTGGCCCCTCAAAGGGGGGGGGGGAAAGTGGATTTTTAATGAGTAGATGGTTGTAGTTTTCAAGTTACTTCAATGTAAACAGCATGCCAGCCTAATGGGGAAAAGATTGAAATTTATAAATTTGTAAAGGGAAAACCCATTAGGGGCAAGAGAAAATTTGGAAAACTCCCCCTTTTTTAAAACCCCTTTTTTTGTTTCTTATTTTTAAAATTAGGGCCCTTTGATACCCTTTTTGCGGGTAAAGGTATTAAGGCTTTTACATTCTATATATAAAAAATTTGGGGTTTTTTTCCCAATAAAAAGTTATAGCCTACCCCACAGGTATCGGGGTTAAATATCCGATAGGTAGGGTCCAAACACGGGGACTCTCTTTGTTCACAAGAACAAAGGTCGCATGTCTTTCTGGCGGAATGAAGCGGCAGTTGATCTTGTACACTACCATTCCATTTGAACTCCTTTGGACTGCTAGAGATAGCTGAATGCTTTGGTTAAGGGATACATTTTCAATATGGGAAAACTCCTTTAATTGTGATAAGTTACTGCAGAAAAAAAATCTAAATATGAACTAAATCCCGTCCTTTAACATTTCAGACAGTTCAGCTGTTTTGTGAGAGGAAACACAGGGGCAGCAGACACCTAGTCAGCATGATGTTGTATCTGTGGCAGCGTTGAGAGAAAAGCTATTATCTGAAGTTTATTGCACCTCTTTGAGAAATAATTACAAAACTAATCAATACATGGGAAAGGGCCTTTAAACTTTTTTTTATCCATTTAATCCATGGTGAAAGTTAATTGGGTTTATTTTTGGTCAACACCTTGGGTTTTTTAAAAAAGGGAAAAAAAAATGTTTCTGTTTATAATAGAAAAAAAAAATTTGTGGGAACAAAAGGGCTGCCTTTGGGGTTTTGGATGTATCAATGATAGCAGCAAGAGTCACTAAGTTACAAAACCACTTGTTTAAATTTTGTGGTTTTTGATAAAGGAATTTTTAGGGGTAAAAATTTACTGTAAAAAAGTGATTTTCAACCTTTTTTGAGCCGGCAAATTTTTACACTTTAAAAAAAATCCGGGGCAAAAACACCAACCAAAATGGGACAAAATTACACTTTAAAAAAGGACATTTTTATACATAAAAGTTAATAATATCGATTTTAGCCAGAGATGCCAAAACCCCCTGTAGCCAATGGCCCCATTGTTGCCCTGAGCCCCACCTGTAAACCGGGGATCCCCCCCTTGCAGCCAAAGGGTGCCCCCCCTTGTAAAACCATGATGCCCCCTTTGGGGGATCCCCAGTTTTTTTTTGATTTCCCCCCTTTGGTAAGCCCCTTTAAATTTCCCCCATTTTTAGCCCGTGTGCCCCCCCTTTTTTAGCCGCTTCCCCCAATTTTAGCCAGTGGCCCCCTTTTGGCCTTAACCCCCGTGTGCCCCCCCTTTTAGCCAGGAGCCCCCCCTTGTAGCCAGGGTCCCCATTTTTAGCCCGGGGTGCCCCCCTTTTAGCCCAGGATGCCCTCTTGTAGCCGTGTGCCCCCTTTTAAACCAGGACGCCCCTCTTGTAGCCGTGTGCCCCCCCCCTTGGGAGCCGTGTGCCCCCCCTTTTTAGCCAGGATTCCCCCATTGGGAGCCAGTGTGCCCCTCTTTTAGCCAAATGAGCCCTGTAAGTTTAATTTTAAAATAACCCAAAAATTACTACCTGGGTTCCGCGCGTCCCCGGTTGGAGTTTCTCAGCAGTGGGAGCTCTGAGAAGGGGGGTAAACCCGGGGTGATGTCCTTCACGCTGCCCTTTCCCCGGGGGCAGCTCCCCGGGGTTTTCTCGGCGGGCAGAGCTGCCAGCCGAAGGGGGACCCCCGGTTTAAGGGGGGCGGGGGTTGAGAGCTGTGGCCCCCCTGTGAGCTGATACAAAGGGGAGGAGTCGGGGCAGGAACCCATTCGTCCCGCCTCCTCCCTGCAGTGCTTTGGCCCCTGCGCGGTGTTATTAAAAAAAGGGCCCGCAGAGTCAGGGGGGCTCCTCCCGGGGGGGGAGGGGGGCCCCCGGCCCGGAACGGCCCTGAAAAAAAACACAGGGGGCACCATAGTTTTGGGGGGAAAAATTTTCCCCCCGGACACCCGGAATTTTGTCGTTGGGACCTAGGTGCCCCGGCACACTGGTTTTAAAAAACACGGGTGTTTAAAAGTGAAAATGAAAAATTCAAAAAAAGGGAAAATTGGAAAATTCAGTCCCTATGTATTTATTATAGTATTTCTCCTTTATAAGGGGGAAAGGGAGCTTGACCATTTCCGGCTCCCGGGCTTAGTGTGACTGAAACCTTTGTTCTTTTCCTGTGTATAGAGTAAACAGGGCTTTTTACTGAGAGTGTGTGCCATTTTGCATTTTTGAAGGGGCTTTAGAATTTTCTTAGTTTTTACGTGCATATGTCTTTAAATTTCCCTGGCGAAACCCCCCTGGTCGGGCCTGGTAAAGGCCCCGTCCCCCTGCGGGCCCAAAAAAAACGGCTTCGGGCCCCTGATTTTTGTTTTATTGTTTGAAAATTTGGTTTTTTGCTTTAGTAAAGCAAATTGGTTCCCGGCCAACAAACCCGGGGGCCGTAAAACCCCCCGCCCAAAAATTTAGTTTTAACCCGTTTCTCCCTTTTTTTGACAGTCCCTTTTTTCCCTATCTAGTTTTTTGTTTTTTTCCCACCTATCGCCCCCTTTGTTTACCTTCTTTTGGTTCCCCATATAAGGATTCATTTTTTCCTTTCTTTCCCTTTTTCCCGCTATATGATCTTTTTTCTGCCTATAAAAACACCCTGTTCTCTGTTTGCCTCTCCCCGTTTTCCTGTCTTGGCTGGGTTGTTTATTCTTTCCCTCTCCCAATTTTGTTTCTGTGTCTCCCCATTGCTGCCAAATTTTTCTTGCCCGCTCTTCCCTTTTTGTGTTCCTGTTTGTCTGTCCGTTTTTCTTGGTTTCAATAGGTTAGGGCAGTTCCCCAGGGCTTCTGGTTCGGGGCCCAAACCCATTAAATTTCCCCCAAAAAGGGAGGGGGCAGTGGGGGGGATCGCATCAGGGCCTCACTCTGGTTTTTGTCCCCTCCCTCCGCCCCCCTGCCCGTTTCCCTTTTTTTTCTTGTAAGCATGTATGGTCTATAATCTTTAACATTTAAAACACCTGTCTAATATTCTGTAGGTTCTCATCTTGCTACTAAAATTACTTTGACTCTTGAGAGTCTGATGTGTTGGGGGGGAGTTTAGTTTTATAAGTATGGGACAGGACAAAGGGGAAAAACTCAAAGGCAAATTTGGGGGTGTGGAAATTTAGGTATTTTTTATAGGGAAAAGGCCCCCAAATAGGTAGGCAGGCATAGGGGTAGGTTATAGGGGGCCTCATTTGGTAGGCAGGCATAGTGATAGATTATAGGGGGCCTCATAAAGGTAGGGGAGGCCTTAGGGGTTTGGTTTTTTAGGCAGGCCTCATGTTTGGTAAAAAAAGGGCCCTAGGGGGGAAAAATTTTTTGGGGCCCCATAAAATTTTGACAGGCCCTTTGGGGTTTTTTTATACGGGGCCCCATATAGGAAGGCAGGCTTTAGGTATGTTATAGGAGACCCCATATAGGTAGGCAGGCATAGTGGTAAGTTATAGGGGGCCTCGTTTAGGTAGGTAAGCATAGGGGTAGGCTATAGGGGGCCCCTTATAGGTAGGCAGGCTTAGGTTTAGGTTATAAGGGGCCCCATATAGTGAGAAAGACTTAGGGGTAGGCTATAGGGGCCCCATATAGGTAGGCAAACTTAGGGTCGGTTATAGGGGGCCCCATATAGGTAGGCAGACTTAGGGTAGTGTCCATTAGTATTAAAGAAAAAAAAACTTACCTGTCTCCACGATCCATTGAGTTCCCTGACAGCTTTTGATATCACATCATTGCACCACCCACATCATCAGTAGGGGTGGATGCCTGGTAGGCTTAAGGCCTAAGGCATTAGGTCGAACAGGCAGATTAGCAGAGCGCTGTCGGCGCTCATCTCTGCTAAGACCAGGCAGAGGGCCCAGATGTTCTGAGGGAGGGGTAGCTGGGCCCCATAGCAGTTGCTACGGCTGCTCGCCCCATAGTTCCACCCCTTGACGTCAAGGAATGGTTAAGGCCTAGTTTACAAATGTATGTGTTAAAACAGGAGTCCCCAACTGCAGTACTCAAGGCCCACCAACAGGTCATGTTTTCTGGCTTTCCTTAGCATTGCACAGATGATTTAATTACTGTCAGTGCATTCTGTGGGATATTCTGAAAACATGACCTGTTGGTGGGCGTGGAGGACTAGAGTTGGGGAACACTATGATAGAAGGTTTGTTAGGATCCTCTGTCATATATTCTGTCAAAAACTACAAAAAAAAAATAGCAAAGCATGCAGCACTATTTTTTTTCTATTTAAATGACCAACACAATGATGGAAACCCCATTATAATCAACAAGGTTTGTCAAGCCCCAATGGTGCCCACCATGAAAAGGAATCACCAACACCATTATTTTTATATCACTGAACATAAAAATGGAAATAATGATGCAGATGTGAACCAGGCCTACAACAGTTGTTGAAATAATTACACTTTTGATAAGTGTAAGCCTTATTGTCTAAACTTTACAAGCCATAAACACAGGGCTTATTCTTATGTCTCAAATTAATTTCATATTTATAGTATTAAGATGGTACTTTTTTTAAAATAATTTTAATATGATAAAACTTTCCTTTATCTTTGCAATACAGATTGCTGTCGGGAGTTTTTTTTATTTTATTTAATTTTTATTTATTTTTAGACCTCAATAAAAAATGCAAAAACAAATTTGTATTACAATTTTGAGAATCACTATATCCATTTAGATTACTTGTCCTTCATCTGTCATAAGATGGTAGTGTATTGCCTACGACAGTTAAAGGTTAATGTAGTATTAGAAGGAAAACAAAGGAGTGGGAAGTCAAGCTGTTCTATAATGTTGCCATCAAGGGCATCTATGTCTAAGCAAAGGTCACAGTGAATTACTACATGTGCTCTTGAGTTAAGTGAATTACAATTATGACTGTGTATTATGTGGATGCTTCTTTTAAAGTACAATATACTCCAATGATATGATCTAAGAAAGCACAAATACAAACAGGTCAATATTTATAATGTCTACTTATGGAAATGTGGTGTAAACTCACTACTTGTATTGACACTAGTATTAAACTATGATTCATATACATTTCTAAGTACTTAGCTCTGATATTAAAAATGTCTTAAATATATTTTAATATATAGCTTACATATGAAAATTTGAAAAATGCATAATTAAATTGTAGGAAAAAGTCTTTTAAATAAGAATTTACAGATATAATTATAGTTTGCTGGCATGTATGTTAAAAAAAAAAGAGTTGTGTTGACTTAATTTTTTAGACTCTTCATCAGGAAGAAAACAATGTTTTTATTCCTATTGTTTACTAAATGTTACCCTTACAAGATGGTCTCTTGCTAAAGGCAACATGGTAGGAAACTTATTTAATCGTATTGACATGTTTTGTGTGTACAAGGCAAAGAACAAAGTTTAAGATGCAATTAAAAGTAGTCTTGCACATGTTCTGTAGGGTGGGAGGTACAATAAAGTAATTTCCTTTAGTGGGAGCCAGAAACCCACATCTAACACCACTTAGAGAGGTTTTCTAGTTATACGTTAATAAATGTTTATTTGTTGTATGATGAATAGTTACAGGAGAATCCACTCTTACCTTTTTGCAAATTTCTTTTGGGATGCCAATTTCTTACAATACATATTCAATACATTATTACAACATGCTAGCAAAACTCTCAACAAGCTTATCATCACAACCACCAAGTAGTAACATATAGACATTATATAGAAAAACAGTTCACATAAATGATGCTCTGAAGCTAAAGAAGGTGATAGACAAGCAACTAAACTAATAAGGGACATTGAGCATCACAGTTACAAGGAAAAGTTAAAAGAATTAAGTTTATTTGGCCTTAAGAAAAGCTATTGAAGGGGAAGCATTATTTATTTGTATAAATATGTGAATGGTCCCTACAAAAAACATGGCAAAAAGGTTTAGGCAATATATTAACACTTATATAAAAATGTATATCCAGTCTGATCAACACTTGGGATCTGCTACAAAATGTTCTTATTATAGCAGATTGTTTTATGCTATGTGGATGCTATAGTTCAGGAAAAATAGAGCGGAAAAGTGTTCAAATCACCTATACACCTTCCTTTCATCCACATCTTCTACCATCCTTGGTTGAGTTTGATGGACATAGGTCTTTTCACAGTTGTATTAACTGCTTAACTGTGTTCCTGGAATATCAAAAATTGTGCTCTTTTTTTCATATTCGACCATCTTAAGTAACTTATCTTAACTACTCACCATATGTAAGATATTTCCTTTTGTTAGTAAATGGTAATGTTTTTGTTCACATCCAGGGATTGAAAGCATGAAGTGTTTTGTAAGGTCTCCTGAACATTTTTTTTGTTAAGTGATGTCTTTGATCATTGACTGAAAGCATAAGGCTTGAAAATGTAGACATTGAACGGAAATGCAAATTGTGCTTTATGCAGGTTCAAAAAAAGAAAATTTAAGTTTTATAAAAAAAAAAAAAAAATAGTTTTGTTTTACATCTATAGAATTCATTGTTGAATATTGAACCAGATTTTTTTTCCCCTGGATTAAATAAGGCTTATTTTGTTTTTAAACCGGTTGACCTTAAATGGTCACTAAAGATTAGGAAAACATGGCTAATTACTTCCACACCTCTCCATGAGTTTGTTTCTAGTATTGAAGCTCAGCTCCGTTAATTTCAGTGGAGCTGAACTGCAATCCCAGAAACAAAACCATAAACAGGTGAAATACTGGTTCTGGAAGAAAACACCTGTATTTTTCTAACCCTCAATAAACTCTTGAATTGGCATGCTCCTTTTCTAACCAAGCATAATTAACAGTAGTGTTGATGGAACTGTTCTAGAAAAGTTAAGTTCTAGTAGAACTCCTCAAATTTTTAGAACCCGAACCAAACCGAACATTTTACTGTTTGTTCAAGTACAGTTCTAGTTCTAGTTCGACACGCCATTTTAAGTTTCGTTTTCTGCGGCTTTCTGCTCTTTTTGACGGCCATCCAATCACCTTTCTGCACTTTTTGGCGGCCATCCAATCACCTTTCTGCACTTTTGGCATCCATCCAATCAGTGAAAGGCACAGAGAAGTGTCAAAAATGTATTCGCTGAGGTGTAGGGCTCTAACTGGCTGCTAAAATCACATGACCATGTTATATAGCTTTCACTGTATTGTCTTGTGAATGTCATTTTCAACTCACTCGCTGTACTGTACAGACTGCTCTTAGTTAGATAGCATTTTCCTCTCCATAAACATCAATAATTAGAGAGTTTGATATTACTGGCTGCATCTTTACCACACCCAGAAGCTGTTATTTGGCGACATTTGCAGGCTGACATAACGCCTAACTCTCATATGCATGGATATATATTATACAGAGTGCTTGGATTTGCTAAATCATACTCAGTGCCCAAAAGTTCAGTTTTTGCAGTTTTGGGGGTTCAGTAATTGTATAACACACCGTCTCCAAATCTCCTCTGTGTCAAAGGGGCTTTTGAGCCTTCTCAGGATACAGGACTCTGTAGCAGCTGCTACCGCTGCACCTCCTATAGCTAAGCCCTGCATCGCCCTGCATACGTCCACTGTCCACACTATCCCCTCTTTTTGAATGTGTGGGCTCTTTAATAATTAACTTGAGTGGATTATTATGTCATATGTATCACCTTTACATCTGTTTCTTTCATCCTGCTTGCCCACAATTTTTTCCACTGATTTAATGTCTGTGCTGTCTGTATTATGTTTTTGTTGTACATTTTCTAAAAGGCTTATGGGAAAAGAGATGAACTTGTCAGCAATCCTCTTTGTTTCTAGGTTCTTGCCAGTGGACTACGTATTGGGGCACATTTTTAAGGCAGTTGCACCAGAATTCCAGCAAAATAATGGCATACATGCATTACACCACATTTATTATGAGTTTTAGACAGTTACTAGACACTCATGTGCCTTGTCCACCAAAAAGGGTGTGGCCTTGGCAAAGGGGATGACTTTGTAGGAAGGGAACATGGCTTAAATGCAACCCCGTGCACCCAAAAAAGCATCAACATTTTGCCATAGTCATTGGCATAAAGTCAACCTAAAATGGTGTAAAGTTAAACCAGACAGATTTATTAACACTATGATAAATGTGGTGCGTTGTAAAACTGCCCCGTCTAACTTTACACTGGCTAAGAGTTAGACAGGATTGATTAATCTGTCCCATTATCTATTTTTAATTTGGTATATTTATAATTTTTTACCTTTTCAAGCTTTATCATAGTTAACAATTCTGGGTTGATAAATCAAGACTATTTACTTTCTGGAATGGAAAGACTACAAAACAGAAAATGCCATTATCATACCCTAGGCCACTAGAGTCAAGAAAGAAAACAAGTTAAGTTATAAACTTTTGTTTAAAGTTTGTCCAAAATCTGAATAAAATACCTTTGTTATGTGTTTAATTTAGAATTGTTTTTTATTTATTTTATCTAGTCTATCAAGGAATATACAGTTTCCAGTTTTAACCAGGGTGATACCCAACATATCTATTTTTAGTTGGATTAGGATTCTACAGTGATGGCCTATATTTAAGACAGACCATAAATAAAAGATCACAGGGGGTTTCATGTCTGGCTTACCCAGCAATCAGCAAAATGAATGTTCTTGCTCAGGCTCTGTGACCTCTTTCATTTACTACTGTATTTGACACAGCAACATCAGGTGAACAGACTTAGTGAGTTGGCAATACCTGCTGTGTTGAGTGATTCAGTGAAAAGGTCAAATAACTATGGTCTACTGGCTACTATGGGTTCAAGGTTTGGGATCTTCACCAATTCTACAGTGAGGGCTTATCCCAGGATATGGTACCATAGGTCATCAATTAAAAATCACAGAAAAACACTTCATTACATTTAATATCAGTTTAAGAGTAAGACATAGGTTGAGGAACACAAATGGTGGTGAGTAAGTTAGGTGAGAAACCAATAACACTCCTAGATACCTCAATGGTTAACAAAGTCTCTATAAAAAATTTCAGCTCTACAGTTCTCCAGCAACTTTTTTAATTGTCATGTATGAAATGAGTAATGAGTAAAAGTTCTTAAAAAAGCTTATGAACTGACTGAAAGGTTTAGCTTTGAGATAATACATCTAGCTAAATTGTTTATGCCTCTACTTATTATTCAGAAGCTATTCTACTCATGCGATACTAATGAAGGCATAACTAATTCCTCAAATAATTGTGAGACAACCCTCCTTATATTGATCTGACAATAATAATTCACAGAGAACAAAGGTTTTTAAACCATAATCAATTTGTCCAAGGCCTAAAACTAGATGAGAAATGTAAATGAACTTTGTTTATTCACCATAACCTTAATGTGTTGGGTGTTCCATAAAGTTTTGCTTTAGAAAAATAGACAATTAACTGTAAGCCACACTGCAAAAGACAAACAAGTACATATTTGTATGCAGATGACTGAACTAGCTTTGCATTTCCATTTCAAGGTTAAAATATTATCTACTCAATGAATGCTGGGTCCCAAATCTTGAAAGTAAGAAAAAAATAATCTAAATCTAGGTTATTTAAAATATTTAAGAGATGTAGATATCTTGTTAAAGATGGAATGACAACTGCTACAGTCAAGTGGATCTTTGACCAGATTGAGAATATCATTCATTTTAGAGCACAAATCGTCTTTATCGCACATGTGACCACTGAAGCAAAAGAGGCAGGTGATGACTTGCAATAAGGTGGATAAAATGACTAAAATAATGAATAGACTACTAAGAAACTTTGAAACCAGTGGGGCAGGTGCAGTAGTTAATTTTGAAAACACCATTCATATCATGGGAAGTAATAAGCATATTAATAAATAAAGAAATAACACAAAAATCTATGTAGGTTCATTTGTGGTCAGAAAATGTAGTCTCCCATTTATCAACAGATTCTTGGACAGTACAGATGTAGAAAGCCTAACTTAACCATGATATCATAGATTTTCATGTTATCATTTGAAAATGTTGTAATAATTTTCTGTGCCGTAATATCATGGCACATTATCAGTTATATTTGCTTTTTTTACGTCCATAAGCATGGAAATATTACACATAGTGATCAAATCAGACAAAACAGGTTTAAGGTTAAAGGAGTTATCTCCCTACAAGAATTGCTTTTTATGTTAAAGATCTTGTAAAAATAAGTCACTTTGCAATATGTGTCCATTAACAGTATCCTACCTATTCCGAGATATGCCCTCTTGTATGGGCTGCATCAGCTCCTCAGGTCGCTATAGCTACAGACCTGTTTGATCCTTCATGATATTCTGCCAGCACTGGTCGCTATAGCTACAGACCTGGCTTCTACTGCAGCCTAGTAGAAGCCAGTAAACACGCCCCTGAATTTAGAATGAAAGCAAGAAAACAGGACTAAGGTAAGATAAATCAATGTAGTGAGACAACCCCTTTAAGTTGCATTTTTTAATGCTTTGTTCAATTACATGCACTAAAGTTGGGCAAGCACTCTTATTATGGTATTTATTCTAAGAACCACAGGAGAGATCTAGTAAGCAAAATACTGTAGAGTAGACAGTGTAAGGCAGAGGAAATTACTTACAATGCAGTTTCACAGAGCCGCAGCCAGCTTTATGCTGTGTCAACATGAATAAGGACAAAATACTATAGGATTTCAGTATCAGTATTTGCACAGCTGTTAGCTCACTACAAGATAGTTAGATTTTGCTCTTATATCTAGATAGATTTCTATAGGGGTATCTATAAGGGACATCCATAGGTGTGTGTATATATATATATAATATATATAATGTATAATTATAATATGAAATGTAATAAAAAAGAATTTACATACACTATATAAATTACATATATACTATAATATATATACTACACTGAATATGAACATACAATAACAAAATAAACATAACACACAGTATTATATCATTTTTTTTTATAAAGACAACCCCAAAGTACATTAAAAGACATATACACCTACTAGCCATAATAACCCAAGTCAAAATAATGACAACAAATAATAAATAAAAAAAAAATGTTAAGGATAATTTATAACTTCTGCAAAGTCCAAAATACAAACATTCATTAGTATTTGGTAGCATTGCCCTTAAACAGTATAATTTGGGTCAAATGTTTTGGATATCAAGCTGTAGTCTAGACAGCTTGGATTTTCTGATGGTTGGATTTAAAAAACTTAGAACATGTACAATCTTCTGCTCGGTTTTAGGGCGGAAAATGTACTCTTCAATGTTTAGGGGGATGGCTGAATCTGCAAGCTGCGGACAGAACCGTCCGCCTAAACGTTAATAACAAATAAAATATCGGTCAGAATTTTTAATTAGAATCTGACCGGTATTTTGTCAGTGCCATGTGGTCGCACTTTAAGAGGACATAAAAGCTTCTTTATCTCTTGACCAAAACAAAATCAACAAAGCAAAGTATTTGATAACAGTTTTCATTTACCTTTTCTTACATGTTAAAAGCTAATCACTGTAGTGAGAAAACTCTTTAGCTATGTATTTTAGACACTTTTTACACCTTACATGAGAGTTTAGAAAGTGTCAGGAAGGATGAATAGTAATAATGTGCACAAACTACAGTAAAGTATTGGGGGCATGTGAAAAAGCAAAGTGTTTAACAGTTCCAGCGCAATAAAAAGAGAAATGTCTATCAAATTGAAAGATAGCAAAGTGTGCCAAAATTATCATGGTTTGTGTGCTGCTTTGATGAATTTGATGTAATTTGTGCCATTTTCACTGTCACATAAAATAAGATATTGTAGTGCAGTATTGTTCCCCTTACCCCCATATGTTTCACTATAAGTGCATCGATAGTTCTGCCTCAGTGATTCTATTGTCAATGTTTACTAAGGTATATACAATAGAGATATGCTGCTATAATGGTGTGAAACAAAACCCTTGGCATCCTACTTAGTTTAAACCAGTTCTGTCAAAAAGCACACATGAATATCAAGAAAGAGTTGCTTGCTTCCTATGTGTCTGTAAAATAAATAGAAGGGGATATGAAAGTCAATGCAATGGAAAATGGAGGACTTCAGTTTTTTAAGCTGGGTTTATAACTGAATTGAAATTTTTTTGTCCCACCATCGGATCAAAATTATCGGTAAAAGGTTCATCACACATCCCATCCTGCTGTCTGTCATTCTGACAAGGAAGGATAATGCTGCATATTGCCAGTCCTTTCATTTTAAAAGGGAAGGTCATCAAAAAGACTTTTTGTTAAAATCACATTTTTATGTCAACACAATTTTTTATAATTTTTTTGGTTATATTCTTTTTTAATTTTTCCATACCTTTTCAATTTTTTTTTAATAATTCTTAAGTCCTGCATTTTTCACTTTGCCACTAACCCCTAATAACATCTGAATTTCCCCTTTTTTAAGAAAAAAAAAAAACCTCCTAAAAAGTGAATGGGACGGTCAGCCTTAAATCTCCTATGTCATGAAGCAACGAAAGCATCTTTCTAAACTGCTTTTAAAGCTGCAAACAAGGCCTAGTGGCCAAATGAAAACGCAAGACTTAAAAATTATTAAAAAATATTGAAAGTAAAATTTAAAAAAAAAATACCAAAAAAATTCCAAAAAAAATTTTTAACAAAAAAAGGGGACTTAAACAATGCTCTTTTTTTGATGACACCATTCCTTTTAAAAATTCTAAACCTTTACGAACCCCACTAAAAATATGAAACAGCTCATCAACAAATATCCCTTAAAAAGGCCCCGGTGTAAAACATAAACCCAAAACATAAAATAGCTTTAAATTAAATTAAAAATAGAATAAAATAAGAAATCATTTGGGGCTTAATCCAGTATTCAAAACTCTGACCAAACCCCGAACCAATAGCGGGGGCCAACAATAAATTTAGCTAAAAGCAAACGAAATAAATTTTCCATAATGGATTTGTTTTGTACAGAATAAACAGGTGACAACTTATCCTTCATACATTTTACCTACTTATGGGGATACAGTTAGTCTTCACAAAGCGGCTTATAAGTAGACTCATTAGAGAACAGACCAGTATTGTTCATGGCAGCAGAAAAGCCAATGTTATACAAAGATTCACTGAGGAGGTCTGGGATAAAAACAGTAACATCTGTAAGACTGAGAGTTTGATGTCTGTAATAAAACGGCCACACGCAATGAATTGAAGAGAAACCGACAGAGATAAAAGCTGGTAAAATGCCTGGAGATAAAAATTCCAAATGTGGAATTTAATCTTTCATCATCATCATTTGCTTTTCCGTATATACAACAAAAAAAGACTACAAAATCAAAAATATACAAAGGCAATGGAGATTCATGTGTTACATTTCATTTATTTGTTTTTAGGCTGCTTTCACACGGAGCGGTTTTGGTGCATTTTTTACGTGGTTTTTGGTGCGTTTTTTTTTTTTTTTTTGCAGAAATGCAAAGCATCAATTGCTGTGTATTTGTGCAAAAAACTTCAGCAAAACAGCACGTCAAAAACAAACCAAAAAACACTCCAAAAATTTCAAAAAAATCTTCGTAAACTTGCAACTGATTGCAAACAAAAAGGTTTCCTCATGCAGCAAGCTGGGCCACATGTCTAGTTGGGTTTCTTTTGGGCATGAAAAAAAATTTTTTTACAAACGTATTTTCTCCAAACATTTCTGACAAATCTCCAATGTACCCTATAGGATCAAGTTTCAGTCATAATCAGTTATTGATCAGTTATCCATTCTCCCAATTTGCTCCTAAATCTTTCTGCGTGTGTTTCATAACTTTTTCTCTTAAAGTTTTTTTTACCACCGAATAGCATGCCAGGGCTATACTGTTATTATACTCATGATCGGGCTTACTCTTTATTACACATATATGATATATGTATTGCTAACACATACACACATACTCTTTTCTATCCTCTACAAACATACCTACTACTGGTTTAACCATATTGAGCTATCCCAATTTGAACTACAACGTAGGTAATGTTAACACTTTGTCAGGTTGTGTATTAAATTTTAAAAAAAATTTAAGGCACATTTTTCTAATCCTTTTATTTCAGGAAACCCTTTAAAAAGGGGGCTGGACTTTACATTTCCCCCGATTACGGGACATTCCCTCCACCACCTGGGAATTTTTTCCTTTTTCCTTTTTTTAAGCAACAATTTTTTCTTTACTATTATTGAACTATTAGAAAAACTTTAAATAGTTTATTCCACCTTTAAATAGTTTATTCCACCTCAGACTTTTATAACAAATACAAAAGATATGACATAACATCTGACAGATGCAGATATTGCTTGGAATTCATAACTCCTTCTAAAAATTGGGTGAGGCAGTTTAGCATTCACCCTGCCCCCTCAGGCTGTGGGTGGTTCTACAGCAGTGATTAGCATATATTAAATTTAAGCCATTACTCTGACAGAGCAGATGTTATCTCTAACAAGGTTACAGATAAAGCCATGTTTCTCAGTCTTCACAGCACATGTACATTTTGTTTACTGTTGTTAAATCAGATTTGTTCACTCAGAGCTCAGACTCATCAGTCCATTTGTTGGTTGACATTACTCCTTGCTCTCTGCTCTGTCAGCAAATCATATAACAGACGTCCTTTTGGTATGCAGGTTACCATAGTAACCGGTGTGCACTCAGAGAGCTGATAGAATGTCTCTTATATCATGACTAAAGTAAAATATACTGATTAATGCATTTATAAAATATCTTCATTTAACTGTCCTTTCCTGTTGAAAGCTAATCTTTGTAGTGAGATAACCCCTTTAAGAGAAGCGTGCACATATGTGACCCCTTCTCCATTTATTCTCTGCCAGGATGTGGCAGCCACCCAGGGGTAGCACCCACAGCTAGCAGATAGTCTAGGATGGAAATGCTCTTTTAATAATTAATATACAGGCAGTCCCCGACTTCAACGTTTTGACTTACATCCGTCCCCTAGTTACAAACGGAGACTTATGGGGCATGCTGGCACTTGTAGCTTCATGTTCCACAGCAGAGAGTAGCTGTGGAACGACAAGTGCCAGCACGCCACAGCAGCACATGAGGGGAAATCTTCTTATCAGGGACACAGACAGCAAAACAAATGTAAAAACCCTTCCCTGCACTATCCAAAACTAAAATAGAAACCTTTTGTGCTGGAGTTACATTTAATACTTATACCTGTTCCAACTTACATAAAAATTCAACATAAGAACAAACCTACAGTCCCTATTCCGTTTGTAACCCGGGGACAACCTGTACATTTTTATAATGCTCAATGTATTTTTTGTGACTATATTACTATAACATGTTAATTTATGATAAACTTGTATAAAACTTTATACAAATTGCTTTGAAAGTTTACCAAACACATTGTGATGTCTGTGAGATCTTAATATAATAAATTGTTTCGCGATACCAGTAGGAAAACAGGCTGGTCAGTAATTATTTGCCCAGGAATCGGCTGTTGCCACCATATGTCTGCATTCTGTTTTATCTCTAGATTCAATTAAAGTAAGCAGTAGTTTTCAAGAAATAATAACTGTGTATACTTTGAAGCTGTCAGGAAAGTTCATATGTTGACTTATTAGAGGTATAGCCCTATGGCTACTGCAATAATAAATCAGATCCATAGAACATATGTTCTGCGCAGTCTTGTGACTAAGAGCCTCTGAAGGAAGGCCTGAAATTACAGCTAAAGCATCTGTTCAGGAGATTTCATACATCCAACTGCTTCTGTAACTCTTCTAAAAGGCTACCAAAGCTGATGTGCTTCACTCTGAATATGCTTTCACCCCTTCACAAAGGCATGTGCCTTTTAATAATGCATCTTGCAATCCAATTAGACACAGAACAATGACATCTCTCCAGAATCCAGAGTAAAAGAAATAAAAACTAGGTTTGATTTCTAAGAGTCCTTTGTTCTATGAAAATAATAACAGAGTGGGCCTTTGACAGTTTTTAAAATAAAAAAAATTGTCCCGGGAAAAATTTTCTGAAAGAGGAGAGGCTGTGTTTTAAACAAAATCTGTGTTTTCTTTTTGTTCTTGCTTCATTACATTGGCATGCTTCATTTATCTATAGCATTCTGCTGTAACTGTTTGAGATAACTCACACAAAGATTCCCATTGATTAAACAGGGTTGTAACAACAATTATGAGTATGAGAATGATTGTTGTAGAAGAATCAGCAGATACATGATACAGCAAAGTTATTTGTAGATTCAGATTTAATAATTTTGTGAAGCTCAGAAAGAAGGGGAGAGGTATGTTTGTCTTTGTTGCTTATACCGATTAAAGTTTTCATAGTTCTTGTGTCTGTTGGCGGACAGCTATAGACATGTAAAGGGTGGCACCGCTCTATAATTTTCAAGATTCTGAAGTAGCAGCAAATTCCTATAGAGAACAAAGATTAGTTATAGTTAGAGTTTAAAGGGGTTTTGCAGATGTAAGTTGGTGGGTCTTCCAAAATGGGTATTTAATCCCCTTTCTAAATATATGTTTAAAAAAAGTGAAGGGGAAAAGGTACAGCATTTCTCAATCCCCCTTAGTTACCTGAAAGCTTTCATTAGACACGACCGAGGAGCGGAGCCGCACTTTTCGTGAAACACTTCTTACTGATGACGGGAAAATGAATAGCTTCAAAGGGGGGGGGAGAAATTGCAGGGAGACGTGTTGTTTTTCTGCTGTGTCTGCACTGTTGCAATTATTATTTTAGTTAAGTTTTTGAGCGCTTCCTTTTTCCTCCTCCTGCTCACCCCCTCCCTCTCCGCCCTGCAGCGTTCATGCTCAGCTGATTTTTGGATTCTCCCGTGCTGATAAGGAGGAAAAAAACTTTCGTCCTGGCAAATCCCCTTTAAAGGGGTTGTTCTCTCCAAGTTTCTTAGGTGATGAATGAAATAATGCTGCTTTTCTCTGTCACTTCCTGGTCAAGCTTCTGTAAATTTCTAGATCCATGTATTCAGACTTATCTGTTATTAGTCTAGATTAAATAAATTACCTTCTCTGAGGTCCAGAGAAGCTTCTGAGCTAATATAAACAGTAGAGTAATTATTGTCTTTTGTCTGAAAAATCAGATAACACACAAGCTCTCACACTGCAGACCTGTGTAATGATGTCTCTCCATGCTATCAGATAGAGAAAACAGCAGGGGAGAAGGAGTACACAGGTCAGTCACTTGGGAAACCTGAGAGCCCTCAGAATGTGATAAAATCATTTGTAGCTCCTTAACAAAAAAAGATGAACAAAGCAATATATTTGGAAAACGTATTCATTTAGTGTTCCCTACATTTTGAAAGCTATTCTTTGCAGTGAGACAACCCCTTTAAGGACTGGACAACAATGCTAAAATAAATGACTAGAATGAGATTCATAAATTTTTGAATTAAACATTAGGTCTGCCAAACATATGTTAACCAGGCAGTGATCTGTAGCTGCATATGTAACCCACTATAATGTTACATATGCAGCTAGAGGTATCTCTAAATGTTTCTCTAAGGTATGGAATAATTGGGGACTTGCACAGACAATGTGAGGCTTAGTGACATGGGGAGGTGGAACAGGGGCTGAGTAAATGGGTGTATGTCTGGGTTGACTGGTTTATATACTGCATTATAAACAGTGATGCCAGTTGAATTTCCTTTTCCTAGCGAGTAATTTCTGCAATTTAACACTAGCAGTAGATATGTTACTTATTTACACACTGATTTACTGTGACTCACAATTGCACTCTCCTTTGTATTACTGGACATTATCTTATGACTGTGTTTTCATGTGATTGTATGTCATGTTTGCACCAAATTTGTAGGTTTTCTTATATGAAAAACTGATAAAAAATTAGGGAAAAAAACCTACAAATTCAGACACCTAATATACTCTGCTTTCAACTCCACACAAACTGAGCACTTCTTTCTTTCCCCTACTGATGAACACTTTAGAGCCCATAAGGCAAGAACCAATCTGCTCTGAAGAAAGTCTTAATTTCTGCTTCCAACACTGCCAGAAAACTGGATCTAGATGTTTAATAAAGCTACATAAGTATTATTATTATTTAGTTGTAAGTATAGATATAGTATATTTAAGCTTGGCAGATAATACACCATGTTATCATGGCAAAGAATATTATCTCAAGTGCTTTTCAATGTCCTTGGTTTTGAAATATGGCCGGATAACATGAAAAGCTGTGATATCACAGTCAAGGTAAACTCTGCTACATCTGTAGCTACCTGAGCCTTTCTTGGAACCTTTAACTGTTTTTGCTGTGATCAGCTCCTGTTGCAGGCTATTTCACAGGTTCAAAAAGTATAAAAGTAGGGTAATCCAGCACCATCAATAAAATTCATAAATCAGCGGGTGCTCGTTGTAGCACATTTTTATCTGCATTATGTTACCCAGGCGTCCTCAAACAGCAGCCCTCCAGCTGTTGGGAAACAAAAACTCCCAACATGCATTTATATAATCTATAACAATAGGCGTGATGGGAGTTGTAGTTTCCCAACGGCTGGAGGGCCGCAGTTTGAGGATGCCTGATGTTACCTATGGATTAAAATAAAGATTTATGGATTTTATCAAGGGTGCCGGATTACCCTACTTTTCTGCTCTTTGTATATTCATTGCTAATGGATCGACAGCATTCCTGAGCACATCGGAAGAAATATTGTTTTCATGGATTCATATTATGAACTAACTACTGTACATACGGTTGAGAACCAAAACGATCATTATTTTTTGGTATTCCACAGGTTCACTAGTTTTTGGTCTTCTCTCTAGATGATTTGACGTTTGCAGGTTCTACCTCCTCTCCTATTCCTCTTGCTGTCGGGGTTCCTCAGGGATCCGTTCTTGGTCCTCTCCTTTTTTCACTCTACACATCCCCCATTGGACAAACCATCAGCAGATTTGGCTTCCAGTACTATCTCTATGCTGATGACACCCAATTATACACCTCCTCCCGAGACATCACTCCTGCCCTGCTACAAAACACCAGTGACTGTCTGTCCGCTGTCTCTGACATCATGTCCTCTCTCCATCTGAAACTAAACCTCACTAAAACCGAACTTCTTGTCTTTCCACCATCTTCTAACCGACCCTACCCTGCTATCTCTGTCTCAGTGTGTGGCACCACCACAACACCTAGGCAACAGGCCCGCTGTCTTGGGGTAATACTAGATTCTAATCTGTCTTTCACCCCTTATATCCAATCCCTTGCCCGCTCCTGTCACCTGCGCCTCAAGAACATCTCCAAAATCCGTACTTTTCTCACTGTGGAAACAGCTCAAACCCTCATTGTTGCTCTTATTCACTCTCTGACTACTGCAACTCTCTGCTTATCGGTCTCCCTCTCTGCAAACTCTCCCCTCTTCAATCTGTCCTGAATGCAGCAGCCAGGCTTGTCTTTCTTTCCAGCCGCTATACTGATGCCTCTACCCTGTGTCAGTCACTGCACTGGCTACCTATTCAGTACA
The DNA here is from genome assembly GCA_025379985.1 of Phyllomedusa bahiana. Classification (NCBI taxonomy): domain Eukaryota; kingdom Metazoa; phylum Chordata; class Amphibia; order Anura; family Hylidae; genus Phyllomedusa; species Phyllomedusa bahiana. The sequence goes on along the minus strand of JAODAL010005764.1, from coordinate 35,198 downwards.
GAATACAACATAAACTCATCACTCTCTCCACAGCGCTGCACCCCCTACATCTCCTCCCTTGTCTCTGTCTACCAGCCTACCCATGCTCTCCGCTCTGCTGATGATATCAGATTACATTCCTCAATCATCTGAACCTCCGATGCCCATCTCCAAGATTTCACGGCGCCAATTCTCTGGAACATGCTACCACGGACGATCAGGCACATTCACAACTCTCATAGTTTTAAGAGGGCCCTGAGAAAACATCTTCTTAGTCTGGCCCACCAAGATCCCTAACTGCTATCACACACATTTGTCACTCCCTACACTAGGGTACTCACAGGCACTTATCTGTATATAGATGTACTGTCAGGTTGGCAGGGTCACCCAATTTGTATGTAAACCACCTCCTATTTATGTAACATGGCTGGACCATTGTAAACTGAGCACTTCTTAACCCTTTGTCTCACCCATACACCATAATAGATTGTAAGCTCTCGCGAGCAGGGTCCTCATACCTCGTGTCTCATTTATAAGTTCTTTTAATGTGTAATGTCTGTATGTACACCCTCTAAATTGTAAAGTGCTGCGGAATATGTTGGCGCTATATAAATAAAAATTATTATTATTATTATTTGATTATATTTATACATTTTCTCTCATAACTGTACATAGTAGACAGGCTCTTTAGGTTGTCGAGCTACAGAGCTGACATAAGAGGTGATCATCATCTTGTGCAAGGGCAGACCAGGACACTATAGTAAAACTATAGATCACCACCAAAACCATGGTGCTACCAGATGTGTGTCTAAAATAACAGTTTGGTAACTGCTACTGCATATTGGGCTCTGAAACAGTATATGTTCAATGCACCTCTCCTAACTAAGTTGCATCAGCAGAAAATGCTTCATTTCCTATGGTGGTATCAGAATCTGTCCTCTACTGATGAGCAAATGATTGCCTTCTCTGACGAGTCAAGCTTTCTGCTTTATCAACTAAATTGATGTTGGTGGCAAATTAAAACATCCGAGAATAAGTGTTCTGCAAGAACACAAGCTGGTGATGGCAGCATTTGGGGAATGGTTTTGTGGCATTCTGATTCTATTCATCCATGTGGAAGGCATTCTTAACCAATTTGGGTTTGAATCTATCACATATATGCTAATTGAGTTTCCTGGCGCAGAGGAGATCTCATTCTATGGCTAGAAATGTCCAACATTTGTTTGAACATTACCAAGATTTCCAAGCATTACCCTGCCCCCCATACTTAAACCCAATTTGGCTCTACGGATGCTCCCGCTCACACCCTCCAGTAGCTGTGGGATTCGTTCAGCTGGTGGATATAATTATATAATTCAGATGTGTGATTTTATTTAATCTTTTCTTTGTCTTCAGTTACTGTGTAAAGGACATGAATTTTCAGTTATTCAAGAGGGTTCTGAAGACATACAGACCCTGGAAGAGAAAAGTGTCTACAAGTTGCTGGAATGTACAGCAGAGAGAGGTGGTCAGTAACTAGGAAAGTAGGGAATAAGAATTACTCTAGCTCTGAAGGAAAGGGAAATCAGAACAGCAATGTATTTGGTAATAGTCTTTATTTACCTTTGCTTGGCATCTAATCAATAAAATGGGAATACTACTTTAAGCTAATTTCAAATTGCCTTAAAGGGTTTTTGCCACAATGTAATATTGACGTAGAATCCTCCAAAATGGGTATTTAATCACTTTTCTAAATATATGTGATTAAAAAAAGTGAAGCCTCTGAGATCTGCAGCTTTGCTTAGATGCCCTTAGCTTCCTGACTGTGTACACTAGCTATGACCGGGAGCTGATCTGGCAAGCTCCTGGCCATGCTTGCGTTGTTTGCACTTCTTATCTGATGGCAGGGCACATGAAGGGAGGGGGAGTACAAAGTTTGCGTTTGCTGTATAGAGAATCTGCTGGTTGAAATGTAATTATCTTAGTAAACATGCAGACGCTCCCTGCTCAGACCTCCTCCCTCCCCCCCTGCAGCAATTCGTGAACACTGCCTGCTTGGATCTTATCTTCTCTCCTGAGCAGATAAGAGGGAGAAAACAAAGCCCGTATACCTTGTGCACAATAGTTATCCTCTTTGATTTAGCCAAACAATGTTTGCTCAACTACAGAGACTGAATATCAACCTCGGGAGTGTGCATGGGAGGTGGTGCGATGACATCATCGAGGAGGCACTTGTTTTTTTTAAACACAGAAACACAATGCCCCTTTCTTCCCGGCTCAAGAAGACAGTTCCGCCTGTTAGGTGAGGAAATCACTTCCTGGCAAAACCCCTTTAACATGCCAGCATTTTGACTGGAGCACCCACACCCAATATCATATTGTAACCCTGTGTGTTTCACTAAAACCATGGTTTACAACTGTCTGTAAATTCCTGGATAGTCCATAAAAATTAAAACTTTTCTTGTTGTCTGTTAAAAGAATTTCATGTATTCATGATTTTTTTAAGTTGCATATAAAAGTAAACTTAACTTAAAGAAACATTCACCTCAACACATTTTTTATGTTTGTAGCCATTTGAGTGGTGATAAGCTTAGAAATATCTACTTCCATTAAATGATCCAACAGTATAATTTCAGTTCAGTTTACATCACACCAATTACACAATGGCATAGAAATATATAAAACCTGCAGTGCTATCTCTTGCATTGAGAACAGTCATTATAAGAGAGTGACATAATCAGTATATTTAGAGCAAACAGCTAAACAAAAATGAGAGAATATGTAACGCTAACAAATTGGCTTAGGTCATTTTAGTTCAAAAGATAATTTTGTAACAGAGCTCCAGACATAACAGCCATGCATCAAACGCTGCTGTTGTGCTACAGAGTAAAGGAATTGGGGGCACAAACTAAATCTTCACTTGCCAAACCAGCCAGAAATTGACCTTTGCACAGGAACAGTAAATTAATCACTGTAATTAAAGATAGATTTTCTTTTTACCCACACCTGTCACTATTTTATTAAAAAAAAAGTCAAAACAATGAAAAATGTTGTGTTTTTAACCTTTTACATTGCTCAGATGGTCAGAAGCTTAATGTTATCATCTATCACTTTGTCACTTTATCACTGTTTCATTGATGAATTTGACCATTTCTATATAAAATATTTTATATTTTACTAAAGCCTTTCCACTTTCTTCTTCACTGTTGAGGTAAAATGTATCTACAATATATCTATGCTATGATTACATAATGTAGTATGCATTCATGTGGGTCAGACACAGAAAAGGTTCCCTTTGCAAACACAGTATTTTAGCCTCTTGTTGTCCAAAAGCTTTTCATTAGCGCACCCTTTTATGCCAGTAAGTATGAGCTTAAACGGGTTTTCTCACTACAGGCTTTCACAGACATCTTGTGCTTTCTCTCTGGCTTACAGTTTCAAATCCAGGGACATGTCTCTCCTCTCAGTAGGCAGGTCTTCCCTCACTGAAGATTGGTAACAGTATCACGCCCACTTCCCGCTCCCTCCTGAGTCATCATCATTATTCTGTGTGAGCAGTGAGAGGATGTCACAGCTGTGCAGACCTCCTGCAATGGTCAGTTCTCATGCCTGCAGAGCTGTCCCCTCCCTCCCAGGCTGCATAAGGAATCCTTGTAACAAGAACACCTGCATTGGTGGAAAAAGTTATACATACAGCTGAACTAATGAAGCAAATGTGCTCTACCTCCTGCCTGAAAGAAGAAGGGGAGCAGAATGTATAAGGGTGTGTTATATGGGTGTAGGAAGCAATGTGTATAAGGGTGTGTTATATGGGAGTGTTATATCTGGTAGGCAAAGAGACTAAGTAATTGCCCGACCCTTCACATAGAGCTGTTGCTGTGAGAGGAGCATAGAGAGCTCAGGCAGCGTTTATTACACAGCTCAGAGGGGAGTGAGAGACAGTGAGAACACACAGACACCACCTGGGTTGTGTCCTGAACAGGGGACATGTCCCAACCAGGGTTGAACTGAATATCAGGCAGCCAATCACAGCAAAGGGGGCAGACCTCAGGCCTCTCATTTGGCTCTAGACACACACAGATTAGCTATACTAAATGATTTAGGTGATAAAAACCAATTGCAAAAGTATTTATTTTTATTGTCCCCATCATTAATCCCTTTAAGTGTGAAATGTATTAGCTAACACCTTTACCTGCTAGTTGATTTTATGGTGGCATTGGACTCCCTTACATACAGAATAAGGCTTCTATACAGCATCACAGGTTTCATTACTGGAGAGTTGGCCCCTATATGCATAGATCCATATCTCACCACTGCTCTTCTGCAGATCTGTTCCATTTAAACTGATATGACCCCCGGACGAAGCGCACTGCGAAACGCGCGTTGGGGTACATCTCCTCATCCATCCAGTTGTCTATTTTGGACTCCAGTATATTCTCCTTATTCAAGGTCGGGTATATGTTTACATACAATATTTGCTGTATAGGATTTAAATGTTGATATAAGTACTAATTTTCTCCACATTACTTTGTGGTTACCCATTACTATACTGGATTTGAGGATATCCTAATGGATTGGGATGGGGTTATGTATTTGTGTATTTCAATGTCACCCTTTTAATTGTCTTTTATAGAATTTTGGTAATGTTCAAATAAAGTTATTCTATTTTTACTTATATTTGGTTGACCTTTTTTGGATAGGTGTTTGTAGTCATAATATAGGTCCCATTGTGACTTTTGTATATAGCCCTGTTCTCTTAAAGGTGTTTGATTTTTTATCATACATATGTAATAGTTTAACAATTTTCCTTAAAAAAAACCTTTTAAATATGTTTAATTTTTACTTAGCACATTTTTAAACAGTTTTATCTTGCCTCAGGATATTAAGGCATTATTGTGTGTTATTGTAATGCTGATGGGCAATCTTTTAGACTGTGCCAGCCTTATATAGCCATGCCAGGCCTGAGTGACTTTGTTATGCCCCCAGCTGCCATAGCAGCAAGCAGTCCACAATTACATTTACAGGCCACTGTTAAATAATAGAGAAGTCTACAGTTAAACCACCTAGAAGCTATAGGTGCTATAGACTGTGGCATATAAGAGCTAAACCACTAGGGTCAGAGTTATTTAGTAGGCCATGTGTGATCTATATGGCGTATATGTACTGTATCCACCTTCATGCTTAATGCCTTTTCCTCACCATAAAAATGCAATACATTATTGCAAAATGCAAGCAAAACCCCAACAGGTTGCAATCCCCGTCAAAACCATTGGATGGCCACATATAAACACATAGGGGGACATGTATGAAGATAGGCGCATCGAAGCATCTGTTTTCACATTTTTTTCAGTGAAAACTGTGCCTGATGAATGTCGGCACCAAACTGCACTCATACATGCGGGGCAAACTTCGACGCCTCTGACAGACAGACCACATTGAAATTGGTCTGTCTTTCGGAGCTGTAATGCGCCTCACTTTGCTGACCCGCATGCATACATGCGTCGAAGATTTCGAATGTGGTGCGTCCCGCCCCAGAACGCCCACAGAATGCCCCTTCATGTAAGGTGCATACGAAAGTGTTGAAGCTTGCACCTAACAGCAGAGCCGACTAAGTGAGGCGAAGTATATGCCTGAAAACAGACGAAAAGCCCGATCATACATGTCGCCCATACAGCCTAAACAATTCCCAACAGAATATCAAGAATTATGTTTCTTTTCAAAGCTCACCTCACTCATCTCAGGATATGCCAAGCCAAGAAGAAAGGTAAGTAAAAAAAACTAGTGTAGATGTATGGCACTCTATGTTACTTGAGGCTCATTACTTAACGCCATAACCCATTACAGCTGCTAATAGGCATTTTTCTATTACCCTAGTACCTGAAGTTAAAGCACTAACACTTCAGTATTTGGTGTTTAACAATGTATGCAAGAAATGAGGCAATAAGGACCACCTTAATGATTTTTTGAGGTTAATACTCAAAGAGAAGCAATGCGACCTGTGATTGATTTGGACAGCTTTCGTTTTAAACATTAATTTTGCCTCTAGGAAAACAAAACAAGCTGATGAGTTTTTAAAACCCATTTTCATTGCAATGATACTACTCACCCAGCATAAAACATTATGATCTATTATTCATACAGACACCCTACCTTTACATCTTTTTAAAGCTGGTAAACATACAAAATAAAAATATGCAATGAATATATGCATTATGTACATTGCATAAAGATCTTCAGTTATTCTAATCCACTCATACAAGTGCATTAAGCTTCTTTTGTATACAAATTATACATTTTGTTAAATCAATGTGTAAGGCTCATCCGAAATGAACGGTGTGTCATAGAGAGAGATTGCCGCTCGCTTCACACAAAGACTATTAGAGTCAATTCCTCCAGGAACAGCTGGTACACACACTCTGTCCAAATTGACTTATTTTGGTTATACTCTGTATCAAGAAATATGATGCTCTGTTTTTAAATTGAGTGCCATTAAGAAGCAGTTTGTAAAATTACATAGAGCCACCTGCTTCAAGAAGGTAAATGATCCAAACGCTAGCATTTTTTTTCCCTTTGGTTAGTCATTACAAGTATTATCTTTGAAACATTTGATTGCAAAATTAGTTTACCCTGGTTCTTAATGAAAATGGAGTCACTATTTCAACATCAAATACTTATGAAATGATCATCAAAGACTTTATTACTACTTGAAATAAGACAGCCATGATAGTGAAGGCTCAATTATGAAAATAGAACACTTCTTTTTGGGTGAACTGCCCATAATCGGTCCCTGGAGAAATCACTTGAAATGAGCAGAGCAAGTAAGCAAATGTACTGCCAATCAACAAAAGAAAAATTCTTCAGCCTCCTGGCCACGAAAGTCGTAATAAACATTTTCTCTATATATAGTACAATATTTATTACCTGCCTCAGGAGTTTTACTAGAATTCAAAAATGTAGATTGACACTGCGATATAGGATGTTTCCTATGGAAAAGTGCTCTGAGAGTGGTGTCACAGATATCGGTTTAAAGGTCATGGGGTCTGCATTAACTGTCCGATTGCCACATAAATTATAATGTCAGGGCTGATTTTCTATACTCACCTATCACTATACAGGACCACATTACATTACAGAATGAGTTCACATGCACATATAATATAATCCCTACAACCAAAATAGACTCATTACAACATATTATCCCAAAAAATTTATTAACTCAATTATCTAAAATACAATTCTTATTCACAACTCCTCGTGGAATAATAGTCGGGATTGGGAATACATCTGTGACCTGTACTTCTCTATCCTAGGTGATGCTTATGGTAACTTTATGTAGATATAATATTGCACTTTTTGTATTGTTACCTTTATTATCATGTATGGTCACCTTTATGACTTTACATCATTTTTTAATTGACTTACAAGAGGACCTGTAGCCATTCATAGCATGTCTGTTTTAGTAAATACTAGTATCCTCCCCCGATGTTATTCTGTAGCATCATCTCTTGGATCTATATGTTGTGTTGTTGTAGTTATTCATTCTAGAAATATAGTTGTGTCCCTGCTCCGTCTGACATTGTCCAGTCCAATCAGTGTTGACAGGGAATGCAGGAACACACCTCTTTCAAAACTGGAATGGGAACACCCAACTGACTGATTCAGTGGTACATTGCTCGGCAGAATAAGGGTGGAGCAGCACAACACAGAGTTTTAAGAGAAGATGCTTCAATATTGTTATTTCATGGGGAACATATGTATTTTGTAAATAGACATGTCAGAAGATGCCACAGGTCTTCTTTGAGCTAAGTTTTATATTGATTTTATAAGGAATTTCATTATATTACCATATATTTTAGTACATTCAATCTTACTTCCTTAAGTGACCTTTTATATAATGTGCATATGGATTGAAATATTTATGTGAACCACTGATCACTGCACATCTAATGGTAACCTCTACTGTCCATTGATTTAATAAAGGTTTTGCATATTATACTGAAATACTTCTAATTTGGTTATAGGAGTTATTCAGTATCTCACAAAAGTGAGTACACCCCTCACATTTTTGTAAATATTGTATCATATATATTCATGGAACAACACTGAAGATATGACACTTTGATAAAATGTCAAGTAGTTGGTGTACAGATTGTATAAGTGTAAATTTGGTGTTCCCTGAAAGTAACAACACACAGCTATCAATGCCTAAACCGCTAGCAATAAAAGTGAGTACACCCCAAAATGAAAAATTTTATGATGCCCCACACATGATCAATTGGGTTTAGTACTGGAGATATGTTTGGCCAGTCCAGCACCTTTACCCTCATTGTTTTAGCAAGGGAGTGGTGGTATTGGTAGAGTGTTTGGGGTCGTTATCATTTTGGAATGCTGTCCTGTGGCCCAGTTTCAGAAGGGAGAGGATCATGCTCTGCTTCTGTATGTCACAGGACATGTTGGCATTCATGATTCCCTCATTGAACCGTAGCTCTCCACAGCCAGCAGCAGTCATGCTCACAACCATGCTTGACTGTGGGCAAGACACACTTGTCTTTATACTCCTCACCTGGTTGCCACCACACACGCTTGACACTTTCTGAATCAAATAAGTTTACATTGTTCTCATCAGACAACAAGACATGGTTCCAGTAATCCACGTCCTAAGTCTGTTTGTCTTCAGCAACTGTTTGAGGGCTATCACTGCTTTAAGCTCTACAGCAATGTTGCCAACACTCATACACCGATTTTGAAAAGACAATCTCTGGATCTGACACTGAGCATGTGCACTCAACTTCTTAGATTGACCGTGATGAGGCCTGTTCTGAGTGAAACATGTCTTGTTTAACCGCTACATGATCTTGGCCACAATGCTGCAGCTCAGTTTCAAAGTGTTGGCAATCTTCTTATAGCCCAGGCCATCTTTATGTAGACCTACAATTCTCTTTTTCAGATTCTCAGAGAGTTTGTTGCCATGTGGTGCCATGTTGAACCTTCAGTGACCAGTATGAGAAAGAATTTAACACATCTACTCCCCTTTCACACTTAAGCCCATGTAACACAAATGAGGCACATGGCAGCAGGGAGGGAAAATGGTAAATTGTTGCACAATTTGTCTATTTTCACTTAGAGATGTACTCACTTTTGTTGCCAGTGGTTTAGACATTGATGGCTGTGTGTTGAGTTATTTTGAAGGTCCACCAAATTTACACTGTTATATAAGCTGTTCACTTACTTTACATTGTGTCAAGGTGTCATATCTTCAGTGTTGTCTCATGAAAAGATATAATACAATATTTATAAAAATGTGAGATACTGTGTATTTAGCTTTGGTATCATGTGTCCTATTGGTTCAATGTGATCTTAACTGCAGTCATGGTGACAAACGCTGCCTTGACTAACCCAATGCCATATTTTGAAGAGAAGGAGCCCCATTATAAAGGACAAAATCGTTCCTCTGTTATAGTTACACTACAAAACAGCTTGGTGTTTTTTTCCCACTTCATGCCTGTTTCTTGACTCGTGAGCCAGTTCTCCAACCTTTTGTTTCCTAACATTGCAGTTTCTTTGTAGAGATTAGCCTTTCATAGACTCTCACCCACTAACAAATGAGATGCAATCAAATACAGCTATGATCCTTCCCATTAAGGACCTCATAACTATCACCTGGTTTGTATCATGTGATCCCAAAGGCTACTGCTTTTTTTCTTTCTCAGTATGGGGAAAATGAGTATTAGTCTGAGGCTGCCAGTAATCTGATGGCAGCAAAATTATGTAAATATAAGGAAACATGTATGAAAAGTGTCTAAGATTTTCTTGGTGCCCATAGCAACCAATCCCAGTGTCCCTTTGGCTTTTTCAGAGCACTATCTGAGATTAAAGGGGCGCTCTGATTGGTTGTTATGGGCAACAAAGAAAGTCTTAGATCTAGACAGTTTTCATACATGAGGCCCATAGTATCTGCTCCATTCTGAAACAAGATGCCAAAAGAAGAGTTACAGGGAGATAAAGGAGAGATGGGTACTACTGGAAGGGACTGACCTTTCTAGAAACTGGACAGTTGCTTTGCATAGAAAAATACTGTAAAAGCAGCAAGAAGAAAAAAATGCATTATATATTATTATGTTTTATATCTATAAAAGGAACTATGCATCTGCTCTAAGCTGGGTTTGATAGTTTAACTTCTAGGTTCAGTATATATTATTCTCTCCCATTTTGTGGTTTAGTTCAATTTCAGCAAGAAGCAGTAGATGTTGTAATGAGCACAGATTTTCAGTCTTTGGGCTCCACCACAGATGACTGGGCTGCCATTGGCTATGTCTCTGTCTCTCTATAGTCCCTGCTGGTGCTAGTGGTATGTATCTGTCTATTACAATCATTCTAATCTGCATCATTTGCCTATGGCAAAGAGTTTTAATGGAGTACCAAGAACTGGCATCAGTCAGCTGTGATCTGATGATGCTGAGTTTATTACCTAATGGACTGAGGACTTGCAACACCATAACTCCTACAAACAACAAGAACTTTACAAGAACTTTTTAATTAAACTGAGCAGGCATTTAGCATATATAATCTGGCAAAATTAATTGTAATGTCACAATGAGTAAGATGTGGTTTAAAAAACTGCATGTACCTGAATTACCCCTTAATATCCCTGAAAGGGTTTTATGGCACACTCAGAAAATTATCTCAGGGTGTTAAAGGGAACTTATCACCATAAAATATACTGTTTAATCCATTGAGACCATTTTAAGGAACACAAGTAGCTTAACAGATTGATACAGTTGTATGGGAAAAGATTCAGTATAACTTGTAACTTAATTAAACTTTTAACTTAATGTCGGTGCGGCTCTATGTTCAGGAGTCCAGTGGGACGTCTCACTCAAAAGCCTTCCCTATACAACCATATACATATAGGTAGCTGTCAGTCCCTGAATAGCACTGCCCAATGGACTCTTGAGACTAGAATGAACAGATATTTAAATCATTAAAATGTAAGTTATATTAATACTTTTCTAACAAAACTATATACAAATGACTGTGATCTTGGCCATTTAACCACTTAGATGCCGCTGTCAAAGCAGCATCTAACCCATAATTGTACCGCTATTACAGTTGGCCATAAATGACAGTATATACCATAGTATGCAAGTACAAGTTCCCTAAATGGGACTGTAAGGAAAAGAAAAAAATGTTTTTAAAGATATAAAAAAATCGTAAAAGTTCAAAACACCCTCCTTGTCCCTTTTTATAAATAAAAAAGAAAAACAATAAAAAATTGCTGTACTACTGCTAAAAATTATGTATAAAATATATAAATTTGGTATCACTAGAATCATACGACCCCCCAGAAAAAAAAATTTATTGGGAGCAAAAACTTTGGAATGACAGATTAAATGCCCCCCGAATGTTATTTTTACTTTTTGAGTGTTTTTAATGGCCTTGGTTTACAGATAAGAGCAAATAGCATGAAATGGAACAGTACTATGGTCAAGCTGAACTCTGCTACATTCATGCCATTTCATTTACACCTCACAGGGTGCTCCACTAAAACAAACTACCTTAAAAATAATATTATTATTAAAAATTGTTTTCTTTATTAATCACATCCCACAAAATATTTTTGGGGGACTTTACAGTACATTATACAGTGATTTAAATATACAACTTGTCTTTGAAAAAACAAGCCCTCATATGACTTTGACGATAAAGACTAAAAAAAGGGGATGGGGGGGTCTTGAAAAGGGGGGGACATGGAAAAAAATAAAAAAATTTTCCAAAAAAAAAAATGTTTCCCAAAAGGGGGGTTTAAAAAGGTCCCGAAAATTGGACTTCATTTTCAATGTTCTTTTTAACATATTGCAGATTGTCATGTATGGATGCACAGAAATTTTCGATTCTGTTTAAAAATTAAAATACATGCCCATGCTTTTCTGAGGAGGGGTTGTCAGAAACATAGAGGCACATCTGTCAGCTTCTGCCCCTTCAATTTAGCAGTCAGTGAAGTTCTCAGGGACCAAAACCTTTCATGAAAAAGTTTTTTTTTTTTTTCCCTGGGAATCCCCTGATGCCTAAGCTTTTTAAAAAAAATTTGTTGTCCTTTTAAAAAGGTGTATCTTATTTGCAGCAAATGCATAATTTTAAAATACCCAATTTTATGTTATAGACAGGGTCTGGTTGAGAATCTTAAGGCCCCGTTCACACGGCTTATTCTCCCGGGTTTTGGCGCCGTACTGGCGCCGGATTTGCGCTGCGTAGGCCCCAAATCCGCGGCGCATTCCGGAAATCCCTTCTCATAAGAACAGTGGTTCCCGTCGCTCCTCCCCGCTCGGCAAAATCCGCCCCCGGGGGGAGAAAGGACATGCACATTTTTACGGGCGGGCGGCCCCTAAACAATGCATTGTTATGGGGCCGGGGGCGGGCCCCCCCCGCCGCGCTCCCGGGCCCTGCCCCCGTCCCGCCCTTATTTACGGCGGTTTTTGCCCTAATACGGGGCCAAAACCCTCGGGAATAAGCCGTGTGAACACGGCCTAAGACCTCCCTAATTCAAAGGCTGCTAAATTCTCAGCGATAACTCTGCTGGTATAAACCAGGTATTATACTGTATGCAACAATAGCCTGGGATGCAAATGTTTATTTTATGCTTTCCCCATCTTATTGAGACAGGAGCAGGGTTGGACTGGCATGCAGTGGAACAGGGGAAATCCCTGGTTGGCCCCTGAGCATGGCAGATCGGAAATAACTTTAAAATTGCATATTTGTCCCTGGGAGCGGCAAAATGGCAGAGAAAGAGGCAAAAAGCAAGAGGCAGAATATAAGAGGCATGTATAGTATCTGTAGAGTGGACCCCAGAATCAACTCCAATCGTGGGTCCCAGAATGAAGTTCCTGGGGACTTGGGCACTGAACAAGGTTGATGTAGTCATTGGGTAATACAATATCTACTTTAATTTAGAAGCATTTACCATAATCTGGAAGCTAGAAAATGTTGCTTTCTTTCCTATTCCTAAGGTTAATTTGTCACCACAGAAAATATCAGCATAAGGCTTGGTTCACATCTGTACACATTCCAATATCAGCAGCACACTACAAATAAAAAACTATCAAAAAGGCATATGAAATTTTTGAAAAAGCATTTCTGTATTTGGGATATTGAAAACTTTTTGAGGTTTTGGGGTGCAAAAAAACTAAAAAAGGGGTACCCACTTCCCATAGGGACAATTAGACAATTTTGGTTTTGAAACCCAAAAATTTTTTTTGAAAAAATGAGCATATGCCAAAAAGCTTTTTTAAAAAATTTCCTTATCCCTTTTGATGTTTTTTGTTACTAGTGTGTACTTAAAAATTGGAATGTGTATGTAATTGCTGCCACACCAGTGTGCAGCTATGCTCATTTTTTTTAAAAAAAAAAAATTGGGGGTGGCAAAAGCAAATATTGTTGTCTAGATTGTCCTTGGGGGAGTGGTGCCTCCTTGTTGGTTTTTTGAAAACCCCCCTTCACAGGTTTTTTAAAATTTAAAGCAGTGTACCTTTTGCTGGAGCCCTTTCCCTCCCTGAAGATGGGGGTCTGAACGGCCCCAAGGAGGTATCAAAAGGGGAGGTTCCCACCCGATTTGAGGTCCCCCTTTCTGATTGGAGGTGGGGTTAAGCACTTTTGATCAAAAAAGTGAACTAAGAAACCCCAACATTTTTCGTATCCTAAGTAGCAAAATGTTTTTTAAAAATTCTTATAGCCTTTTCATAGTTTTTTAGTTAGTGGTGTTAAATAATTTGGAAAGTGTATGTATTTGCTGCCACACCGTGTGCAACTTGCTCATTTTTTCAAAAAGTTTTTTGGTGTACAAAACCAAATATTGTTGTCTAGATTGTCCATATGGGGGAGTGGCTGCCTCCTTGTTGGTTTTTCGCACTCCACCCACCTTCACAGATTTTAAATCAATGCAGTGTACTTTATAGCTGGAACCTTCACTCCCTGAAGTATGGAGGTCTGAGCAGGCCCCAAAGAGAAGTATAAATAGAGTAGGTCCCCACCTGCTTTTGAGATCCCCTTGCTGATTGGGAGGTGGGCTTAACCATTTTAATTCAAAAATGTGAACTAATACCCTCAACATTTTTCATGTATCCTAAGTAGCAGAAATGCTTTTTAAAAAATTCCTATATACCTTTTGATAGGTTTTTTTTTTTCAAAAAAGTTTTTGGGATGTGCAAAACCAAATATTGTTGTCTTGATTGGTTCACGTCTATGTCAGAAATTTGGAAGCTCCATCACAAAGGTGCAAACGGAGACAAAAGAATCTGTTTCACAATGGACACCAACAGTGTCTGATGGACTCTATTTCTTACAATGGTTCTGTCTGGTTTATGCCGTGATGTCTGTTGTTTAGATGGAAAAAATGTCACAACTTGTTGAGCTATCTTTTTCATCATTCCCGATGGAAGATGCGATAAAGGCTTAGAAGGGAACCCTCGAAAGAGATGTGAACCAAGTCTTAACATGGTGGTCCCTATAACTGTATCAGTGCAAATAAGATCTGTTAATTGGCATCTACTATGTCTGCTTCTGCAATTTTCTAGTTTTGGATTTGTTACTTGACTGTCAAATTACTTTAACAGTTTTAAGCATATTATGGTCATCCTATGAGTAAAATGTCTTGTCATCTTTGCTTAACATACATCTTCAGTGTTAGCGGTCCTATGATTGTGTTTATCGGATTGTCACAATATATTGCAATAATATATAAAACCTTCTCACATTAGTACAAGCCTTGGCCATTGAAATGTAAAGCGATAATAGGCTCGCACCATACTTTGTGTGGGTGGAAGTTCATATGGCTGATTAATGGCCCACATTAACAAAGCCGCAATGCAATGAGATACGATGGGTCTTCTTTAGTCCAATTACAGACGTGAAGATTACCCTACTGACACTGCTCTGTGTGTTTTAAGTAAAAATAGCATTTTCTACTGTATCAATATTCTGCTATGGGATCATTGAGCTACTTGGGCAAATTATGCAATTAACATGAAGAGCTGCTGTACTCCATGGATTTTCTTGACAAAAACTCATTGAGATATTTTTTTCGCTCCTTTTTTTTCTAAGTTCTGCAACAGCATAAATTTAAGTAGACAGCTATCTTCCATTTCTGACTGTAGGTAACAAGGCAGAACTCTCCTAATTATATCAAGATGCTTCTTTCCGAGATGTGAACCTTTTACAGTCTCAGAACTTCTCATTAAATAGCCCTTTGCTTATATTTTCCTACGCCCACAGATTCACATTATATGCACCATTAATCACCTCACCCCCCAGAAAAAAAAGAATCACTGCTGCAAAAGAACTATAGTTCAACAATCAGTTACGAGCCATTCTTTCTGACTAAATACACCACAAGAGACAGAAAGGGGACATGAAAAGTGAACACTTTCATCACATTTATACATGTCTCAATCAGTTTCTATCTAGCACATGTAGGGCAAAGGGTTGAAATCAGCCAGCTGTAACAATGCACTAAAATGCTGTAAGGACATGAAATATAGTAAGTGGAGGAGTGGAGAAGAGAAATTGATATTTGAAGCAATGGATGACATGCAAAAGAAATCAGCCCAAACTATTTTTATCCTTTTATAAAATCACATTCCGGTCTTTATAGGGAAGATTAAATATTTAACTGTTTATAATGTCATACAAAGATTTGCAGAAATTGTTATTCCAGACATTATTTTAAAAAAAAGAACAAAAAATCAGAATATGCTAAACCCCAACCAGAAATAGTATCCGATTTTTTTCAATGTCCATCAAGAATACAACCTTCTACAGTGTGTGATTGAAAATCAGCACAAAATGACCTTTTTCACTTGCTGGGGGTGTTAATAGAAAGTCTGCAGTGCTATTATTCACAGCTTCCACCGCTGTGAGGAGGGCGCAAATAGGGTAAATGGAGAATTGTGCAGTAACCCTGCCGAGACTGTGCAGACCCTCATAGAGGCATCTGCAAAGTGTTGGGACTTTAAGATAGTTTAAATAGCTGTGTTTGATATGGTACCATATACCTTCTATTACAGTATACACCATCCTAAGATGTGAATTGAAACATGTACTTGTGTTGTTTTCTTGCACTGTTTCGCTGAGCTTTCTTTGTGGTTTGGCAACATGGTGGCAAGACATTCCACTCTTGTACAACATGACTGCAATAAGGTATTCATGTGGCCTGGTTGCAGGTCACATTGTGTATCGTGTCACCAAAAGAGTAAAAGGGCCCCTATGCTAAACCTCTATACAGATAACAAAATTCTAAACCACAACAACCAAAGAATGGTCCTGTATAACAATAATTAAGGGGGTTGTCTCACTTCACATGGCTGTACTAGGAATGCAACGTCACGATACACCCCAAGTCAGGCCGTCGACCCTCGAGTGGGTGGTTTTCCTGACAGATTGGTGTACTCCACGATGGAGAAGGAATGCCTGGCGATAGTGTGGGCCCTGCAGCGGCTGCAGTCCTACCTATACAGGCATCATTTCATTGTGGAGACAGACCACAACCCGCTGAGCTGGTTACACACAGTCTCCAGAACCAATGGGAGGTTGCTACGCTGGAGCCTGGTGCTCCAAAAATACCACTCAGCCATTCGTCCCTGGAAGGGCTGAGACCATGGCAACGCAAATGGGTTGTCCCGACAGAGAAAGGGGGAGAGCGGGTGCCCGAGAGAACACCGAATGGTGCTGCCCCATAGTGCCCTTTAAGGGGGGAGGTGTGAGGAAAATTGAAACAAATATGACAAAGTCACCTCCCCTCCAACTTCAAAAGTCACTCAGAATTCAACATGTCATAGGAAGTCGTCAATTAGGCAAAAGACAGCAGACCTGGCTAACAAAGCAAAAGAGGAGACTTCTCAGCAGGAGGCTGATAGCATCAAAGCGTTGGCAGCTAAATCTCATTAGCACCTGACTCCAGCTGAAAATGCATGGGCTTTCAGACCCCCAGGATCAAGAGGTTATGCCAGACTCAAAGGCACCAATATTTCATGAAGATTTGTGGGAGAATCCTTCATCATAGGTCCACCCCAGTTATTTTTAAATATGAAACTTTCACACGTCTAGCTGTCATTCCTGCGTTTGTATGACACCCGAAAAGGGAGAAACTCACAGTTCAGACAGGGAAGGGCGCCAGAGGCCATGTGTAGTATCAAGTCATAGCTTAGGCCCATCCGGTTCTGATGGTATCACTGGCTCAGTTCTGTGCCAATGCCCTGCCCCACTATGGCCCATTTTGTGTTCCAGCCAGAAAACTGCATGACCCAAGAGGATGGAGTGTGCAGGCCGTCCCAGGGGCATGAGTTGGGGTAACAGGAGGTGCAACATGGGCTGTCCCAGTACTGTTTCAAGTCAAAACCCGGCTTTGCCCAGGCTCGTTTTCTATTGGAGAGGGGTTACGCTGAGCATACAGGAGCGTCTAGAACTCGCAGGCCCCATTTCAACCCGGTATAGGCCAGCACAAAGCTGACCTAAGGTAATTATACACATCTGCTACCCCTTTTGTAGCCATACCCTTATTTGCACCTCTGACCAATATCTGTATAGTATTGTCCCTATGTATACATAGTTTGTCTAGTGCACCCCCAAGGCGAATTAAATCTATATATCTATAAACTGTAATCTGAGCTGGTTTGTTGTCTTGATCATCAATCTCTCCTGCCTTATTCTCGGTTTTTAATACATAGCTACCCCCAAGGCTGGTTCCTGGCCTTGTTGTAAGTCGGTAACGGACCGGTCTTATAACCAATGAGGAACTGGTGGCAGTCTACTGGGCTGACAGAGCTCTGTTTAACCAGCATGAGTAAACAGATCTCTCCCAGTCGTTGAGGGTTGTGGGTGAGTGGGGTATTCTCTCGCACTCCCTCAGTCTTCCTCTGCCTGTGTGGACAGGGGATAACTGTGAAACCATATACAACTGACCTTGTGTATCCCTAGAGGGAGCGCAACACCACATTACACCCCAAGTCAGGCAGTCGACCCTCGAGTTTGTCCAACGGGTTTTCCTGACACCTGATATGAGAGGGAGGCTTCCACTATAACAGATCTTCAGCAGTCTATCGATTACAACCCTTTAATGGGCACAGAGGACATTGTCCTTTTGCATTCTGTACCCTTTGTATTCAAACTTAAGGTACTTTTTCTACACACTGGGGGTTGTTTGATTTATGCACTGTCCATGTGTGCTGAAATAAATTATGTTGTTAGAACCACGTCTTACTGTTCAGCACCTTTTTTTCATGGTCACAAGTCCTTCTGTTACAGAAAGTTTGGGTAAGTTCAGACGACATACTGAAATACGTCTGCTGTTGAAAGTATGCACTGGCCAGCACTTACTTCAACAGCCCAATGGCCCTGTCTTCTACTACTTTTGTTTTCCCTGGAGTACGCTATGTTTATATAGCACTCAATAAGTTCTTATGATTTGCGGGGGCATACCTCAGGCGCATTGCAGAAAGGGGCCTACAATTTTGCAAATGGACACAAGTCTTTTGTTTTCATTATAGACTTTACCTCCAATCAATGTCAGCTCCAGAATTCAAATACTTGACTGCATTTCCCTCGATTGGCTTACTATGAAATCTTATTTATTGACCTGAGTCAAAATGGTCAATGAGCTATGTAGGTCAAATTAGATAATAGTGAATATACATAGACATATTTTTCCAATCTTGCTAAATCTTTGCTTTTCTTGACTAAACACTGTTTTCCACAGGGTTGACTAAGCATCAAAAATGATACAACTTCTGTAGAAGATACAATATTTAAATTGTAATATCTTTTACTCCTAACATATCATTATAATGTGTGTGGGTTTCCTGAAGACTGCAGCAGAACTGTGTATCCATAACTCTTTTTCCTCTGACAATACATCACTTTTACACTGATTTACTACATCTTTCCTGTGTGCAAAACACATTTTTTTTTTCAAAGTTCTCATCCCCTAGGATTGAGATTGATTACTTCATACTGTACATAGCAGCAAAAAAAAATCTACAGTTTTGAACATAGCTACTGGTAGAGGCACTTGTGTCATTTGGAATTACTTCTAAGACAGTGAGCATTTTAAGATGAATCGGTCCTCCGAAAGGGCCTTTTGAGTAAGCAAGCTTGTCATGAAAAGCAAAAATGTGATTTGACATTCAGTTGTTGCATATTGTTGGATGGACAGTCTTAGGTTAAAATTCAAAGGATAATACAACTGCTTAACACTGTGATGCCATGTAGCACCAAGTGCAATACTGTTCACAGAACAGCAGAAAAAAAAAATATAAAAAAACCTGTGTCATGTAATAAGCAAGCTTTCTTCTGAAAGTTCATGCAAATGAGAAAAAGGAAAACCAATCAACTATCTCTTCTTGTTTTTCCAAGGCAAGTTAACAAACTCTTTTAATACTCTTTACCCTTCAGAGCATCTACGCTGAACAAGGGACCAGTTACAATGACGCGGTCATCAGTGTGTGATGTAGCCAAAGAATGTCCACTTCTTTCCCTTCTGTTATTCCTCTAGGCTCTCTGTAGCTCTGTTGTAACCTATTGATAACACTCTGTGACACTCTACACTCAGTGGACACTTCCATCTGAGAGCATCCTGCGTGAACAGCAGGATGAGGAGGACTGTTTAAATCCCAATTCAACCCCTACATTTATTGGGCAATGCAAGGAACAAATACCTGTTATGAAGTTTGCCATTAAGCTCCTTGTTAGAAATCAGCAAGTTGTGCAAAAAGTCCTGAAACATTGAACAGTTTGACATGTGTATTCTAAAGTTAAGAGATGGTTTCATTTAGCTCATTTGATAACATTTTCGACAAATGTTATGTTCATGCTGAAATTTATGCCAAAAGCCAAATATCCCTGAGTTTTTGTGAGTATTGTATATGGTAGATGGTCAATCACAGAAGAATTGTTATTTGACAGAGCTTCCTGTGGATTTACATATGACTTGAGATTAGTAGATAGCCCGTCCCCGGATGGTGATATAAAAAATGCACCCACTTTTAGGCCGTGTTCACACGGCTTATTCCCGACGGATTTGTGAGCCGTAGTGAGCTCACAAATCCGCCGTGAATAAGGGGCGGGACGGGGGGGGGCCGGAGCAAGGCGGGGCGCGCTCCCGGCCCCATAGACAATGCATTGTTTACGGCGCGTCCGTGCCGTAAATAATGTGCATGTCACTTTCTCCCCCCGCGGCGGATTTGCCGAGCGGGGAGGAGCGACGGATTCCACTGTTCTCTATGAGAGCAGTGGATTACCGTAATGACAGGGACGGATTGGCGCCGTACTCCGCGCCGGATTTGCGCTTCAGTACGGCGCCAATCCGTCCCTGTCATTACGGTAATCCACTGCTCTCATAGAGAACAGTGGATTCCGTCGCTCCTCCCCGCTTGGCGAATCCGCCGCGGGGGGAGAAAGTGACATGAACAATATTTAAATGCATTGTCTATGGGGCAGGGGAGCGGCGCCCCCGCCGCGCTCTGGCCCGCCCCCGTCCCGCCCCTTATTCACGCCGGATTTGTGAGCGCAATCCGGCTCACAAATCCGTCGGGAATAAGCCGTGTGAACACGGCCTTAGAGTTCTTATCCCAGGACAAAAACAGAAAAAATTATCAGTCCATTATACTGCTGAGTGCAAGGAACAGTTTGGAGTAAGTTTAAGTGAGTCGGCTCATACCTCCTATGCTACATATTACCCACATTATGCTCTAAATTACTGTACAGCACTTTGAGGGCTGAATGTGAATGGAGGAGACGCTGCTCTCTACATTGGTCAGTGGGTGAGGTGACATTATTGTCTCTCACCCTCTACTCTCTGGCTGGTGAGTGCAGACCACAGTGTTCCCTACAGCATTAATTATCAGATATCTAGTCCCCTACTATTTGCTACATATACAAATGCTTCAGCATGAAATCTGGTCATCCAGCCACATGGTGACAGAATTTTGGTTGAGAACCAATGCAAGACATGCTTAAGTACATATATATATATATATATATATATATTATATTATATAATATATTATTATTTATTTAAAATTTATTATATTATATATATAAAATATAAATATATATTATATTATATTATATTTTAAATATATATATATTATATATATATGATATATATATATATATATTATATATATATATATTAATATATATATATATATTATTATATACTATATAATTATATAGCATTCCAGTAATACAGTTCTAAAGGCACCCAATTATTCTCCTATTCTCAAACACTCATAGAAAAGTATAACTATACTTCTACATTCATACATTTTTTGAATGTATGATCTCTGCTCAATATTGTGTTTTTTTGTGGTAATTGTTCATTTTATTGCAATTTTCTTTCAGAAATAATTAGTGGAGATGTGCCTCAGATACCAAAAACAGAATTATATTTTGTGTCTAACTCTAATCTAATGTAATCTAATCTATCTATCTATCTATCTATCTATCTATCTATCTATCTATCTATCTATCTCATATTTGTCTCTATCAATCTATGTCTCTATGTCATATCTATTTATCTATCTATCTATATAGACAATTAGTATATACTCACACTTAATGCACCACAGAGTCACGTATACTATAGTTATTGTACAATTAGTTATAAATGTACTCACATTCTCATCAGAGAACAGTAGTTCAACTTCAATAAAACAAGAAATCAGGCAATTAAATGCTGTTCTTGGTATTGACTTAAGCTAGATGCCTATTTTGTTCAAATAAAAATCTGTTATGAAACCTCCTACAATTAAATCAGAAATTCCTGCTGTGTAATCTGCAGAAGCTGTAGAAGACCATACGCGCACTGAAGAGGGAGGTCAACTTGTTCTGTGTTTAAATAGGGATTTCATAACTGCAGAAAAAGGAAATGATTTTCTTCTGTGCTACAGAACAAACACCCCCTAAATAAATATGTGAACCACAGCATCAAGATTTCCCCAGAGTTGAACAGGCTCATAAGTCGGATGAAGTCTCAGATTAGGCTGGAAAGTGTTTGAACTGTAAAAACAAGTTTTCTTTCTCTAATACTTGGAAAAGTTCTACAATATTTTATCTGACAAGAGATCATTAAAGGGGTTATGGGTGAATATGTAGATGAGGGTAAAATAGCAGATCAAGTAGTGCTCAAAGTGATACACAGGCACTGAGCACACAGGAATACATGGCTCAGAAGAGAATTGTGCCTTGTGTTATTCCATGTGGGTTTCTGTGTCTTAGACACTGTGGAAATATGTGGCATCTGCGGGGGCATGCATGATCTTTTCTTTGTGGACGCCATGTAAAGTATCTCTGTATTTCACAGTATTCTTATAAAGCATCATGCATAGCCCCATGCTGTTTGAGATTTGTGTGATATGAATCCCAAATAAGGCTGAGAATATAAGGCCAAAGGCCCAGTTCAAGAGTAGCTTAATGAAAAATTTACATCAACGAATGATATGACCTCAGTATATGCTTAAATTTCCTTCTTCTAATATTGTTCTCAGGTGCTGCAGCCAAAAGAAGGGCAGAGGGCCTAATAACACTGTAAAGGCATAGGTCTCAAGTTCCAGAGCAATGTCCCTGTACTTATTTTACAGGCAGGGAACAGCACAATGCATATTTGGATAAAGTCGAATAGACTTTATGTTCTTAACATGAAAACAGCTTAGAAATGGGGAAATACTCAACCACACCATTTATTTTCATGGTCACATCCAACCCCCAGCCCTTCTGATTACCTCTTCAGATTTTATCACTCAGGATTTTATTATAGTGAGTGTGGTTTAGATATGGAGAGAAATCTACTTAGGTCATACACAGAACAGCTTTGTGCGTGTGCGCGTGTGCGTGTGTGTGTGTATACAGTGAAGGAAATAATTATGTGATCCCTTACTGATTTTGTAGGTTTGACCACTGACAAAGACATGAACAGTCTATAATTTTAAGGGTTGGTTAATTTTAACATTTAGAGATAGAATATCCAAAATAAAATCCAGAAAATCACATTGTATAAATTACATAAATATATTTGCATTTTGTAGTGAGAAGTAAGTATTTAATCCCCTACCAACCCTTAAGAGTTCTGACTCCTACAGACGAGTTAGATGCTCCTAATCAATTCTTTACCTGCATTAAAGACAGCTGTCTTAAATAGTCACCTGTATAAAAGACTCCTGTCCACAGACTCAATTAATCAGTCAGACTCTAATCTCTACAATATGGGCAAGAGCCACAGAGCTTTCTAAGGATGACAGAGATAAGATCATAGACCTGCACAAAGCTGGAGTGGGCTACAAAACCATGAGTAAGACGCTGGGTGAAAAAGAGACAACTCTTGGTGCAATAGTAAGAAAATGGAAGAAATACAAAATGACTGTCAATCGACATTGATCTGGGGCACCATGTAAAATCTCACCTCGTGGGGTATCCTTGATTATGAAGAAAGTGAGAGATCAGCCTAAAACTACATGGGGGGAACTTATTAATGATACTAAGGCAGCTGGGACCACAATCACCAAGAAAACCATTGGTAACACATTACGCCGTAATGGATTAAAATCCTGCAGTGCCCGCAAGGTCCCCCTGCTCAGGAAGGCACATGTGCAGGCGGTCTGAAGTTTGCCAATGAGTACCTGGATGATTCTCTGAGTGATTGAGAGAAGGTGCTATTGCCAGATGAGACAAAAATTGAGCTCTTCGGCATTAACTCAACTTGCCGTGTTTGGAGGAAGAGAAATGCTGCCTATGACCCAAAGAACACCATCCCCACTGTCAAGCATGGAGGGGGAAATATTATGTTTTGAGGGTGTTTCTCTGCTAAAGGCACAGGACTACTTCACCGCATCAATGGGAGAATGGATGGAGCCATGTTCCATAAAATCCTGAGTGATAACCTCCTTACCTCCGACATGATATTAAAAATCGGTCGTGGTTGGGTCTCCCAGCAAGACAATGACCCAAAATATACAGCAAAGGCAACAAAGGAGTAGCTCAAAAAGAAGCACCTTAAGGTCATGGAATGGCCTAGCCAGTCTCCAGACCTTAATCCCATAGAAAACTTATGGAGGGAGTTGAAGCTCCAAATTGGCAAGCGACAGCCTCAAAATCTTAATGATTTAAAGATGATCTGCAAAGAGAAGTGGAACAAAATTCCACCTGACGTGCGCAAACCAACTACATCAACGACAAAAAGCCATCTGACTGCTGTGCTTGCCAACAAGGGTTTAGCCACCAAGTATTAAGTCTTGTTCGCCAGAGTGATCAAATACTTATTTCTCACTGTAAAATGCAAATAAAATTATATAATTTATACAATGTGATTTTCTGGATTTTCTTTTGGATATTCTATCTCTCAATGTTAAAATTAACCCTTAAAATTATAGACTGTTCATGTCTTTGTCAGTGGGCAAACTTACACAATCAGCAAGGCATCAAATAATCTCCTTTGCTATATAAATGTATATATTGTACATTTGAGGTTATTTACATACATAACATATGTCAAAGTACAGTGACAATGTTAAATGACTAACAACTGGTACAGAGGGAGAGAGGACCCTGCCTGTGAAGGCTTACAATCTACTAAGGAGGAGGAAAGACAGGAAGTGAGCGGCGGACATGTCTGTGGGGTAGAGTAGTGGCGACGGGGTTATTGTAGGTTTTAGGCTGTCCGGAAGAGATGGTAGTTGACATGGTTTTTGAAGCTAGTGAAAGTGGGGGAGAGTCTGATGTGTTGGAGTAATGAGTTCCAGAATATGGGAGATAAGCATCAGAGATGGATGTGTGCAGATCTGAGAAGAGGAGAACAGAGAAGAAGGTCCTGTGAGTAATGGAGAGTGTGTAATGGAGGTATCTGGAGATTAATGCAGAGATGTATGGGGGGTACAGGTTATGGAGAGCCTTGCAGGTCATGGTTAGTAACTTGAACTGAATTCGCTGGGTGGCCAATGAAGGAATTGAAAGAGGGGAGAATTAGAGGAGAAGTGAGGACAGAGGTGGATGAGATGGGCAGCGGAATTGAGGATGGTTTGAAAGGGAGAAAGACTGCTAGATGGGAGGCCACAGAGAAGGATGGTGCAGTAGTCTAGGTGGTAGATGACAAGGGCATGGACTAGCATTATTGTAGTATCGAAGTTAAGGAATTAGTGGATTCAAGAAATATTTTTAGGCAGTGGCAGCAGGAAGAGGTAAGGGCTTGGGTGTGTGGTTTGAAGCATAGGAAGGAGTCAAAATCTATACCAAGACAATGGACTTGTGGGACTGGTAAAAGTGAAGAGCCATTAACTGTGATAGATAGATTAGGTGGGGAGATAACTGATACAATAGAGATCAATCAGTTCTGCTCTGTACTGGTCGCTATGGCAACTGTCAGTCACCATGCCTGGCTGTGCCCACAATGCCCTGCAGGGCATGGTGACGTCACAGACAGCCTGGATGCTTTACTAAGGCATCAAGGCTATCAGGTACAGACATAGCAGCAGTGCTGCTGTTGCACACTGAAAGCAGGCAGAAGCAGCTCCCTCCTTCTATCTGTGTCTTAGCTGCAGCAATTGTGATAGATCGCGACAGCTAAGGGTTAATCACCCATGGCCGGAGCTCACTCATACCACTGGTCCCATGTCACAATCATCCGGCGCCTTCTTGTGAGCCCGCACGATGTGCAGGACATACCAGTGTATCCATTTACAGGAAGGCACTTCCCACTACAATGTACCGGTACATACAATATCAGGAAGAGGTTAAACATATTTGTGGACAATGGGAGCTAAGATACCATATTTTTAATTAATAAATTAATTTCCAGGAGGAATAGTAGAGGAGTAGCAAAATGCAGAGTTTTTACTAAAAAAGACATGTCAGGTGGTTCTTCTTAACCCCTTATCTAAGGATGTATGGCTGATAAATTACAAATGACACCCACTGTTAGTGGCCGGGATTAGCTATAACTCCAATCCTGGCCCTTTAACCACTTATATGTCGCAGTAAATGCAACCAGATATGTAAGCTATTAAAAAACAGTGGCATCGCCCAAGATCTAACAAAAGCCTCCAGGTCTGCTATCTTATCACTCCTTCTACACCTTGTCAAATCCAGGGCATAATAAGGGAGGCATAATTGTATTCTGTTCTGCAATATATCAGAATACTGAGAAAGTGATCATGCTCCCTAGTGGTCAAGTACCCTAGGGGGACTAAAAACGCAATTTCAAAAATGTGAAAAGTTAAAATATTACAATTAAGTTAAAAAAAATCTATTTTTGTCATTTTGTCAAATTAAATGCACACGCTTCTACATATACCAGTGTTGGTTATTTGAAGAGTCAATATAACATATGTATAGATATACTCAACACTAAAAAAATTTCTTTTGTCTCTTCAAATACCCCCCAAAACTGGAATAAAGTGATCAAAAAGTTGTGGGTGTCCTACAAGGGTGCTAATAAAAACTACACTTCATCCTGAATAAAATGAGCCCTCACACAGGTCCATACACAGAATAATTAAAAAGTAATTGGTCTCAGAATTTCGGAAAGCAAAGCAAACACAAAAAAATAAAAAAGTTTTTATTTTTTGAAAGTAGGAAAACATAACAAAAACGCTAAAAGAAATGGTATATCTACAATTGTGCTCACTGCATAAAAATAATATAATAATACCTCACTGTAAACTCCATAAAAACAAAGCTACCCCAAAAATGGCACAATTCTGTGTTTTCCCAATCAATTGCACAAAAACTAAATTTTTTTGGTGCATTATATGGTACAATAAATTGTACCATTAAAAATTACTTATTGTCTTGCAAAAAAACAAATCCTCATATGACTTTTTAGACAGAAAAGTAAAAAGTTATGGTTCTTAGAAGGTGGGGAGGAAAAACTAATGTCAAACAAAAATCATTGTGACTGGAAGGGGTTAAACCACATTGATCTCAGCTGATGTGACCTATACAATTATATATTGTGTGATGCTTCGATATTTTTTTTGATTACTCTAGATTTAACATTAGTAGTAATATGATTGTCAAGGTCATTCGGTTTAAAAGCACAATTCTTTAAAGATTCACAAATTAAAAGAAATGTGAATGATGGTCTTTAGAATGCTTTCATCCTGTAACTTGTCTGTCTTTCTTGAGTAATATTCAAAGGTAATGAGCTTGGGATATGCTGAATGCAAACAATCTATTTTGCATATCAATTAAACACAGTAATTGATAATCAAGTAGAATAGTATTTTGACAGTAAGGTTTGGCAGACATATTAATACATTAGGTAATAATAGAACGAGATCCAGTGATTATATCAACCACAAAAAATGCAAAAATACAAATGTAAAAGGCCCACAAATATACAACATATCTTCAATGCTAATACAGATAGCTATAAAGTGCTGCTTTAGATAGATAGATAGATATTAAAGGGGTTGTCTCACCACGTTGTTTCAGAGCCAAAATCAGATTCAGATACATGCATGTTGTCTCTTCCTGGTTAGGCTGTGATTGCTTCTATGTCATTGATTAATATATCAGCTCAGCACTTACAGCTCTTCTAAAAGCCCTGACATGAGAGTAGGAGATGTTATCTTTAAGTGCAGAGCTCAAAGTAAACAAACAAAGGGGACTAATTACTTGTTTGAGATAACACACTCTGCTCTCAAGGTGCTGTCTCATCCCTGCTATCAGATAAGGCAAAGCAGAGAGAGAAGGGGAGAGCAGGACAGTAACATAAAGAAACCTGTGTGCACTCAGAGCTGGTAAATGTTATCTCCTCAACAAAGCCAAAAAGATAAAGCATTATATTTGTAAAAATTATTTAATTATCAGTCCTTACATGTTTAAAAGTAATCTTTGTAGTGAGACAACCCCTTTAATTTGTACACATAATACAAATAAACTTGCTGTACAGAATACATGTTGTAGTTTCTTACTATTACTTGGAAACACCATAACATCATAGACATTACCTGTAAAAGAAAAAAAAAGATGTTATTTGTATAATGCCATGAATGTTAGTAAGGAGTGCATTTCAAATACATGTGACATACTTTTTAATAAACTGTTTGGGAGAGATGTATGATTGAGTTTTTCACCATTTTCTAGTGTCAAAGTGAGCCGGCTAAGATGTCTAATGCGCCAAAGGAATGTGTTAGGCGCATTGTTCATAAGACTTGACACTTTTAATGCGTCTAACATGAGGGGGCGTTCTAGGGGTGTATCACACCACATGTAATATTAGACACATATATGAATGTGGTTTGGCAAAACTAGGAGCATTGCTGCTCGAACAGGGAGACCTATTCCAATGTGGTCTGCCTGAGCCTGAGTCGTCAAAGTGGAGCTAGATTTGCTGTTAGGGAAATAAATGTCCAATATTTCTCAACTTACACCAGTACAATAATAAAAATTAATTTATTCTAATTATCAATCTGAATAAAATTAAATCATTTAAATTTAATAAAAAATGTCATATAAATATTTAATATAAAAATATATATAATATCCCAAAAATATAAAAATATCTCCTATAAAATGTATTTAAGATTAAAAGAATCTAAAACTAATTTTACATTAAATAACCCACTGATGATGGTGTTCTGATTTTACAATTTTTATTTTTTAGTACATTAAATTTGAAATTTATTTTTGCTGCTCTCACCCTTTATTTTACAAACAGCAAGAGCCAGCACGGCGCAAGTATTGCTGGGGCCTGTGCTCCACCGAGCAAGATCAGTTACATAGATTCTATTCACTGACATACTATTCTAATGACTTTTCTTTTATTTCCAGCCTATCTATAGCCTTTATACATGTTTGGCGCATTACTAATGTACCTAAGTTCCATAATGCGCCAAACACACAGGCAAGGTGCAATGAACTTTACACATCATTTATGAGTGCACAAAAAACACTTTCATACATTCAGGCACATTGTACACTTAAAAATAGATGAGAAAATGAACTTTGGTGCACCTAGTTCCATATATGTCTCCCTTTTTTTTCAAAATATATAGGGAGACATGTATGGAATTAGGTACATCAAGTTCATTTTCTCACCTATTTTTCAGTGTACAATGCGCCTGAATGTATGAAAGTGTTTTTTGGGCGTTCATAAATGGTGTCTAAAGTTCATCGCGCCTCGCCTGTGTGTTTGGCGCATTATGGAACTTAGGTGCCTAAGTAATGCATCAAACATGTATAAAGGCTACAGATAGGCTGGAAATAAAAGAAAAGTCATAAGAACAGCACGTCAGTGAATAGAATCTATGGTAGTGATCTTGCTTGGTGGACCACATGTCCCAGCAATACCTGTGCTGTGCTGGCTCTTGCTGTATGTAGAATAAAGGGTGAGAGCAGCAAAAATAAATTTCAAATTTAATGTAGTAAAAATTAAAATGTACAAATCGGAACAACATCATCAGTGGGTTTTTTAATGTAAAATTAGTTTTAAATTCTATCAATCTTAAATGCATTTTATAGGAGATATTTTTATATTTTTGGGATATTATATATTTTAATATTATATATTTATATGACATTTTTTATTAAATTTAAATAATTTAATTTTATATAGTTTGATAATTATCATAAATTACTTTTTATTATTGTACTGATGTAAGATGAGAAATATTGGACCCTTTTTTCCCTAACAGCAAATTTAGCTCCACTTTGACTCCTCAGGCTCAGGTAGATCACATTGCAATAGGTCTGCCTGTCCGAGCAGTAATGCGCCTAGCTTTGCCACACCACATTCATATATCTGTCTAATATTATGAGTGTGGTGCGACGCCCCCAGAATGCCCCCTCATGTTAGATGCATTAAAAAGTGTTGAGTCTTATGAACAATGCGCCTAACACATTCATTAGGCGCATTAGACATGACAGCCGACTCACTTTTGACGTCAGAAAAGGGTGAAAAACCGATCACACATGCTTCCCCAAATTCTTCAACCATGGTTGCATTTTATGCTGTTTAAGTTCTACTCAGATTTCCTTAACTACTGTATTTCACTCAGTTTTGCAATATCAGACAAATCCAAATAAAGGATTCATGTAAACTAAATCCAATAAATCATTGTAAATAATTAAAAGACATAAAATAATGCAACATGTAAAATAGATGGATATGAAATTGACAGAAAGATTGATAGACACAGAAGATTCATAGATATGAGATAGACACGGAAAGAAAGAAAGAAAGAAAGAAAGAAAGAAAGAAAGAAAGAAAGAAAGAAAGAAATGAAAGAAAGAAAGAAAGAAAGAAAGAAAGGAAAGAAAGAAAGGAAAGAAAGGAAAGAAAGAAAGAAAGAAAGAAAAAGCATGAGAAAGACATTTCTGTAAACCATCTTTTAAACATAATACATCTTGATTTAAATCATAAAATTAGCCTTAATATTAAATAAAATGTATAAGTAGATTACAAGTAGTACATGTTTTTTTTCCAGGAGACAAATCATTCCTGACTGGTCATTTCTTAAATGTTCCATTATCTGCATACAAAAGGCAATATGCTACTTTCGATCTGTGATTCAGCCTTGCATAGACCAAGAGGATTTGCTATGCTAGATGCAGACTGACAGGAAATGAACAAGAGCCTCAGTGTATATACAGCTCCATATATTGAAAGTGTCTGACTTAAAGTAATGTATGTGGATACTTTATAGGATGAGAACTGTGTTTGAATGCAGGCATTTAAAGGGGTTGTCTCACTACATGGATTGCTTTTTATGTTAAAGATCTTGCAAAAACAAGTCACTTTGTAATTTGTGTCCTGTAGCAGTGTCCTACCTATTCCCAGATATCCCCTCTTATAAGGGCTGCATCAGCTCCTCAGGTCGCTATAGCTACAAACCTGTTTGATCTCTCCTGATAGGCTGCCAGCACTGGTTGCTATAGCTACAGACCTGTCACTGCAGACCAGTAGTAGCCAGTAAACACGCCCCTGAATTAAAAAATGAAACTGAGAAAACAGGACTGAGGTAAGATGAATCAATGTAGTGAGGAAACCCCTTTAACATTTACCTGAAATTTTGTATGTAGCAGAGTTGAGTTTTCAGAACAACTGAAATGTCAGTTGATGCTATTGATTTTTTCATATGATTTCAATAAGAAAGCTAACAATAGAAATGGTTTACTGTTACAATGAGCTCTACCAACATACTGTAGTTTTATAGCTATTGGGTTGATCTAGTAACCATATGGTCTATACTACTGGCTATTTGTAGACCGTGTTTGCTTACAGAAACTTTTTCCAAAAGTTTTATTTTTTTTGCCTCTAAATTTAAGTTAACAATTCTCTCCAGGAAAATTTACTCTCTCAATGTTTTAGGTAACCCTGAAACAACGGGTAGTTTTGACAATTACTTGATTACATGTTACTGTGAAAGACTCCAGTGGTTTCCAATTTTAAAATAGAAATAAATGGGAAGACTTCATTTTCTTCTGCCAATGTGGTCTCTTATTGTAGGATGAGAATTTCTTTTCCCTCAGTTTGCTTTTGTAAACCAGAATACATGCAATATATGTCTTTAAATAGATTGCCTAATTTAGAAAACTCATTTTATTTACTACTTGAAAGTTCTGAATTAATAGAGTAGGATGCTGTGACCAGGATACTCATGTCTTGACAAGAGTGTAGAGTAGCTGCACAGATCCTCTTGCTTTGGAGGACTTGTCCTGCAGTTTCAGTGCTACTTTGTAACATAAAAAACTATTTAAATTTTGTCTTGCCATAATCTTATTGACCCAGAGAGCAACACTAACTTGTCAAGTGTACTGCATGGTGCGCGTAGTTAAAAAGTTAAAAATAAAAAACACTAGTAGGATTTCAGTATTTTCTTGACCCTGTCATAAAAAAATAATCAAAAAGTCTTGTCCCCCAAAAATACTAATAAAAATGTCTACTCATCCCGCAGATAACAAGCCCCTACACCGCTCCATACACAGAAAAATAAAAAAGTTATGACTTTCAGACTATGGTGATGTAAAAACATGTTTTCTTTTTTGAATAAAAGTGTTTTTATTGTGTAAAAGCAGTAAAACATAAAAAATATACAAATTGGGTATTGCTGTAATCGTATCCACCTGCTGAGTAGAGCTAGCTTGTCATTTATACCGCACAGTGACCGCTGTAAGAAATAGAAATAAAAAAAAAAACCACTACCACAATTGTTCATCCTGCTTCTCAAAAACCTTGCTAAAAATTGATCAAAGCAGCATATGAACCCCAAAATGGAACTAATGAAAACAGCAACTTATTCTGCAGAAAACAAGTCTTTATATAGCTCCATTTACAGAAAAATGAAATAGTTATGACTTTTCAAAAGTCAGATTTCAAAATTGGCGGTGGTAAGAGGTTAAAAAATAAACAGTGCTATACAAAATCAGAATCCCAAGGTCAATATTACCAATAATTCCACTAAGGTATGTAGACTCATAGTAAATAAGCGGGAATATAGGCTCCTGGTAGGTAGGTGTGTAGACCCACTGTTGTTAGGTATGAAGGAAGGTAGGTGCGTAGCCCAAAAATTGTATCCAACACTCGTCATATAACAATATTGTTGCCTCTGTTCATGTCCCTGATGTATACAAATAGTATACAAATAGTTCCTAATAATTTTTCTGGTTTAAATTTTTTAGAACAAGTATCAATCTCAACCTTGCAAAAACTTAGTGGTTTGCGAATATATGCACTGACAATCTAAATTTGAAAACATTCAACAGATTTATCTAATCTATCTACCTGTTGATCTATCTACCTGTTTATCTATCTATCTATCTATCTATCTATCTATCTATCTATCTATCTATCTATCTATCCATTCATCCATCCAACTGATGTCTAATTCTCTACCTATTTGTTATGCATCTATAGCAATCTACCAGAAACAACGTGTAACAATATTTCAATATTCTTTAAATAATACACCCCATGCATTGTTCATTATCTGTAGATTATTTGAATACCTCTGAGATTTATTACACCTTGATATATTTCTCCACATGAATGAACAGTTTGCAATACTTAATCTCTGCTGGATTTTTCCACCAATCTTTTATTTTCATTATCACTTCCCTTGCACTTTTCTTATCATTTCTTTTAAAATCAGTGCATTTTTTATAGCTCCTAAATTTCCTTCTCCACAACGTCTTATGTTTATGGTTTAGTTCTTATTTCAATTTTAGACACCTATTACTACGCTCAGCGGTGGCTCAACTTCAAGTTTTGAATCATTCGGATTCTGGGTTAGTGTTTCTTCACAACTTTCCACAAGAGGTTAGCACGTTATTTATGTGGCAGTCTATCTTCTAGGTTCTGACCGTTCTTTGTATTTCAAATCAAATTTTCTACGTGCATTACATCTAGCTGTTAGAACTTTTTTTTTTTTTTATACTAAGGCATTCAGAATTTTAACTTATCAAGATTCACCAATGTCAAGGACTACTGGGATTTTTGTCTAAATCTCTGTCTAGCCCTGTTCTCTGTTATCCCAGACAGTGAAATACTTGCTTTGAAACATATACTCCCTATTTTTATATAAAATGTTGTTATACTTTCATATATATATTTTACATGTTGTATTTTAATTATTGAAGACAGCTGACCTTTACATTATGGATTGACCTACTATTTATTTATAATTGCTTTCCAAACAGAGGTGAAATTTACCTCCTGATGGAACCTTATTATTCATTATGGGCCATAGTGGATTAGATTTTATTAGTTTGCCATTGTCCAATGGGAATTTTTTTTATTTTTTTTTTACCACAGCTTTGCAACATATACTCTATATTTTATATACACTGTATATAAAATGTATTTTGTTATATCCTATTATACATATTTTTACATGTTGTATTTTAATTATTGAAAACATTCGACCTTTGCAATATGGATTGACCTACTATTTACTTTTAATTGCTTTCCTTGCAATTTTACCCCCAGACAGAACCTATAGTGAAAGTATTTATTATTCCTACTGGGACTTAGTGGGATCGTTTTGATTACTATACCATTGCCGAATAGATTTTTCTTATACTATAAACAAGATTTAAAAGTCATTGTACGATTTGCAAAATAGTTGTTGTGTGTTGTCTTTTTATTGGTTGATGACCAACCATATGTGCCATAAAAACATGCAGTTTCTTGGGGAACCATGGAGAAGGGTGCTCAGTCCTGGTTTGTCCCATCCCCTTAGACTTCGGGTAATGGTCCATTTCTCACTGTGGAAACGACTCAAACTCTCATTACTGCTCTTATTCTTTCTCGTCTTGACTACTGCAACTCCTTGCTTATCGGTCTCCCTCTCTGCAAACTCTCCCCTCTCCAATCTGTCCAGAATGCAGCAGCCAGGCTTGTCTTTCTCTCCAGCCGCTATACTGATGCCTCTACCCTGTGTCAGTCACTGCACTGGTTGCCCATCCAGTATAGGATACAGTATAAACTCAGCACTCTCACCCATAAAGCTCTCCACAGCTCTGCTCCTCCCTACATCTCCTCCCTAGTCTCTGTCTACCGCCCTACCCGTGCTCTCCGCTCTGCTGATGATATCAGACTACATTCCTCAATCATCCGAACCTCCCATGCCCGCCTACAAGATTTCACACGTGCGGCACCAATTCTGGAATATGCTACCGCGGGCGATCAGGCACATTCACAACCCTCACAGTTTTAAGAGGGCCCTGAAAATACATCTTCTCGGTCTGGCCCACCAAGATCCCTAACTGCTATCACACACATCTGTCACTCCCTGCACTTGGGCACTCACAGGCACTTATCTGTATATAGATGTACATTCTGGGTGGCAGGTTCATCCATTTTTCATGTAAACCACCACCTATTTATGAAACATGGCCGGCCCATTGTAAACTTGGCACTTCTTACCGTATGTTTCACCAATACACCCTAATAGATTGTAAGCTCTCACGAGCAGGGCCCTCACACCTTGTGTCTCATTTGTAAGTACTTTTAATGTGTAATGACTGTATGTTTACCCTTGAATTTGTAAAGTGCTGCGGAATATGTTGGCGCTATAGAAATAAAGATTCTTATTATTATTATGGAATACTCCTTTGGTGATCAAACAAGAGGTGAGGAGAAAGCCAGAGGACCAAGGAAAAGCAGGGGGATAAAAATCATAAGGCTCTTCTGCTTGGGTGTTAATAATAGAAGATCCTGTGGGATGCTGCTGTCGCTGAGTAGTAAAATCCGTGATTTTGGT